>JBBMKC010255064.1:0-10141 GCA_037834085.1 Bipalium vagum | reverse complement strand
AATAATAATAATAATAATAATAATAATAATAATAATAATAATAATAATAATAATAATAATAATAATAATAAATTGAAAATAATAAAAATAAAGAAATTACTTATTATTATTACTATTATTATTATTATTAAAACAAGATTTAATATATCGTTTGCCTTTGAAAATTAATATAGCTCTCTAAGTTGGGTCCTTTTGTATCATCACACTTCAGTTACAGATTATCAATATTTATTAAAGTTAAACTATTAGTTCATTTATGATATCTTCGGGAAAAAGTTGTTGACATCTCAAGTTACCAGAGATCATGATCTAAATTTTCTGAACGAGAATTTCGAACAGAGAAAATTTTTTCAAAAATTAATATACTCAAAATTATCTTATTAAAGCTTGAGAGAATTATTATGAAGAATTGATAAAAAAGAAATAGTGATCGAAAATTGTTTCTAATTAAGAAAACAATTTAGTTAATGAGCAAGAGAAAATGTTTTTAAGGACAAAACTCGTTTTCAGTGTAATGAACATTTACAAACTGGAAGCATTTTATTTCTTTCACAAGTTTATTTACATTATGTATATTTTAATAATTTGTACGAAGTTTTTTCTGTATTTTGATTTCAATTCTTTTCAAACAATCATCTATTTCTTATTACTGCTTAAGAAAGCTCATCAGTCTATCAGACAAGAGTTTTAATACAAATATAATATATGCATGAAACAGTTCGTAAAGACATGTAAACATTGATTTTTAAACCGTGCATCTTTAGATTGGTTCAATCGTTGACAGAATATAATTTTGACCAAGTCAAGTTTATGAGGAATTCCTCAATTAAATTAATAGAGATGTGTGGACAGATTTAACAGCATTTATTGTTACTTAGACAATCCTCATCTTTCATTCATTAATTAAATCCAAAAAAGACAAAAGACAACAGCAATACGTTTCGCTTTGACACAGAACGAATTTTTCTATGAAAAAATAATACCAGATTTTTTTCTTTATAAATGATTTTCTTTTAGTCTTCAGCTTCGTTGGAACGATTTTACTTTTCGTTTTTTGCCTGGTGTCATGGATTGAGCCTGTGTTTATGCTCGTGACTTCATTGGACCCGATTTCTTCACCAAAAATGTGACAGGCACTATTTACTTGTTTTATGTGTTGAAATTATAAAATATTTTATATTAATAATATAATTTAATAATTAAAATATAATAATAAAAAAATTTAGTAACATTATATTTCAAGAACACACATTTCGTATTACGTTTCACTTTGAAGTGTTTCCAATAAAATTTAATAGTTGATGGCGGTATTCATTTATTAAATAAATTATTTTCATATTCACTTTCAAAATCGCTTCCAGGGCGAAAATATTTATAAAACAAGAGAAAGAAGACCATCTGGTTGAGAAGTTAAGCATTGGAGAGGGAATAAATAAAGAGAAATTTTTAAATTAAAATTTAATAATTATTATTTTAACATTACACAATCGAATCAATGAAAGATAATTTTACTGAACTGCTAAAGTTGCAAAATCACATCAAATAGCAATTATAAAATCATTCATTATTCCAATAGGGAATTGCCTTTATTTATTAGTAAGATAAAATAGTATGATTAAAAATAAATAAAAGAAACCAATAACTGGTAATTGTTTTCCATTGAAACTGACATGAATTTAATCAAAATTGTTCAATGAAGAAAAATTAAAACAATTACTCAAGGGATTCTTGACAATAATTGACATTTTCTGATTATAAATCAATTAATCTAAGAAAAAACCTGATAATTATAGCTTAAAAGTATTTTATTGTATTATGAAGTGCTGCAAATTTAAGAAATTATGTAATTTATAATTCTGATGATAATTATGGGTCTGGTTGAAGTTGGGATAAGAGCGTTATTAAAATTCCTTATTCAGGTGTTCAACAGTTTTAAAAATGGTAAATTATTAAAGAGCGTAAATGAAAAAGGCTTAAAGGTTATTTCGGTAACTACAAAGACAAAGACTTTAAAAAATCAAAGATGACAAAAATGACCCAAACTAATATTGTTTATCCATTTCAATGTCATGGATGTGACTATATGTAGCATAAGGAACACACAATGTCACCTCAAAACTCGAATTAGCAAGTATTCTCAAAAAAGTAAAACAACCAAAGTACTCGATCACACTGTTAGTTGTAAAGAATGACAAGAAAAAAATATAACAATGAAAATATTTTTTTTGTAGTGAAAACCATTTTGAAAATGACGAGGAAAGAAAAATATGTGAATCAATACTAATCAAAAAATGAACTCAGAAATGAATTCACAAAATGGATAAAGCAGAAACCAATGAATGATAATTTGCCTTTTTTAATTTTAAACATTAAAATTAAAAATAATACTTTTTTAAAAAGATATTTTAAAAATTTTTATCCAATAATAATGGAGATAAATTATAAGAAAAATCCTGAATCAATTGAAGATAGTTGATTACATTATTTAAATTAAACGAAAAACTGGATGAAAAAGATCGAAACACGTTTCAAAATTAAATTATAATAAATAAAAATCTGTCAATGTTGAGGTGCACGAGAATCGAACATTTTGCCTAAAAAATTAAGAGGTGCCCAAATTATAGAAGGTTCGTGAAAACAAAAGTCAATATTTAATTTTTAAATGTTTTTAAATTAAAGGATCAACTTAAGCAGGTGTCCAAATTATAGAGATTCCCAAATTAACAGGTTTCACTGTATTTGTTAAAATGAGTATATTTAAAAAATAAAACCTTTGGTTCTTTATCTTGTATACTGAAAAAAAATAGTTTAACTTATGAAAAACAATAATTGAATCCATAATAAAAGTAAATATTGTGGTTAAGATTATTTTATATATAAATTTATAATTATTAATAAAGAAAAAAATATTTTTGCGATGTAAAATGTCAATTGTCGATGATAGTAGAATAAGCTTTAATCTCAAGCAAACGGACAATATGTCAATATTTCATTTGTCCTTTCATAACTGCTGAATTTGTTAAATATACAAGTTTATTTATTTATTTTATTTATTTACTCATTTATTTAGTTTAATGTGTTATCGTCAGACCACAAAATGAAATTAATAAAATCAAAATGCAGTGGAAAAATTTTAACATTTACTTCTCTGTGATCAGTGAGAGAAGTATTTATGAAAGAAAAATTGATAGTTCAATTTCCAAAACTAATTCAATACACCAAACAAACCGACAAACTGTCAAACCGGCTAAATATTCCATAAATACAAGGCCTACCAAGTTATCAATTTATAAATTGTGAAATCAGGAAGGATACTTGTGGGAGAAGCAATGATGATGATTTAATGAGAAATAATTAGGAAAACAATGAAAATAAATTATGTCCTTTGCTGAATACAGCTTCATCCATTGAATTGAGAATAGAGTCTTAATTCCAATTGCATTATTCTTTGCAAAAATTGCAGTAGGTCCAATCAATAATTTTGGGATCCCGTTTAATTACCTTTGAAGGAAATATTGGATCTTTTGAGGGTGTTCTGGGAGTAATGATGATTTGGAATTATTTCTTTTCCGAGGAGCTCTGCCTGTTTAATATTGTTTTGGAGAATAGATTATTTTATCAATTGCTCCTTTGTGAAATTTAAAGATAAATTAAATCGAAATTGCCCTTTTTCTTGAACTCGGAAAGTTTTCGACATCCAAATTTTATTATCTATCAACTTTAATAAATTATTTATCATTTCTCTCAAAATTCTGTTTTAAAGACAAGAATATAATTAAGTTTTCAGTAACATTTGAAGAAATAATTAATTATTTGTCGAAGTTTATTGCGTCTGGTAACAATATTTATATAAAAAGTGATGTTTTCATTTTTGTATTGTCTGCCTGAGGTTTTATTACATAGTGAATTTTGATTTCATTTTTACTCAATTGTCTCTGTCATTTTTGATATTTTATTACATTTCTAAAAATTATGAATAATTTTATAGAAAACATTAGAGGTATTTGTGTGGATGCTGTACCAGTGGGTTTGTCAAATTTAGTGACTGTTGGAACTGAGATTAACTTTATTATGTACTTTCAGTCATTTTAATATTGTGTTGGGGTTGGGAACAAGCCATTAGCGATTTGACGGCGAAAGAGTTTTACTTTAATTTAACTTGCTCAAATAATAAATTTTTCTTAGAGGATTGTGTTATTTCTGATCTGTAATTAAAATAAAATATAGTCAATTATATACATTTTTAAACAAATCTGTTATTTAGATGTTGGCTTGTAAAGTTCAAAAGGCAATTAATTCAATTTATTTTAAAAATCGATTTTGGGCTAAGGAAAAGTAGCAATATTAATCAAGGTAAGTTTCATTATTATCTGTATCATTTTGTCATTCACTTTAAGGTAAATATTTTTTATTCATATTCATAAAAGTAAAGAATTTTGCTGTAAAGAAAGGAACCAATGCGGTTGTTATATCGTTCTTTGTTGAAAATTGTCTACCTCTCAGGTAATTTTGTAGAGCCCTGAACAAGTGATAATCTGAATAGGCGATGTCCGGTGAGCATGTAGGATGAGGAAGAATTTCTCATTCTAAATCTAATTTGTTGTGTGTATGTTTTGAAATATGTTTTGTGGTAATCATTTGTTATATACTGACATTCTTTCTGTTGATCAGTCTTAATTTTCCATTTTTCAATTCAGCTTTGAGTTTTTATAGTTGATCACAGTAGATGCTTCCTGTGATAATAATAATTAGTAATAAGTCGAAATATATTAAACTTTGATAATCCCACCAAGCAAACATCATTATCCGGCGGGAATGAAATCCTTATTAGCTTCTGGTCCTGTATTAGTCACTGCTTTTTTTCTTTAATATTAGTATAGCACGCTCACTTACCATCACCTGTCATAGTTCTTTTTACAAAGTTTTCTTTCTTGAATCTGGAGAGAAAAATAGAGCAAATCAGTAATCTGTTCTGTTTGGTGCTTTCACTCAACAAATGACGAATCTGTATATCTGATTTTCCGATTCCCGTGTTGTCAGTCTTGGCTCTTCTTCAATAAAAGTCGAGAGAACACCGTGATCAAAATTTGAAAAAACTTCCTATACTTTCCGATACATCCTCTCTTAAACTTTCGAAACCATTTTTGGCATTGAAACATGAGTCTAGAAAATATTTTTCAAAAATCTCTACTCATAAAAGACAATGACTAGTATAAGTTTCTTCAGGTTTTTAAAAATATTTAAATGTTTATGATTTAATTTCAAATAAAAAATCTAAAATTTAATTAAATTACTAAAGTAAAACAAAATATCAAAACAACATTTTCAATTATTATTTGCATATTACCATTAATATCGAGTATCTTCTTGTTTCAACAATTAAATTTTGTAAATTTGATCTGTTAGGAACAATAAAGATAAAAATTGTTATTATGTAACACGTGTTAATTTTCTATAAGTCTGTTTTGAAAAGTTAGTTAGAATAAGGACCCAACCATTATATGAGCTGACAGATAGATATTTCTTCAAATCCATAGAGGTACAAAAATTGGTTGCTGACTGGAGTAGCTTCAAGAACAAATCATTTTACCTCAAAGGATTCAACTTTTGCCTGAGAGATTGCTGAAAGTATTCGAAAGTGAAGGAAAATATTTTGACTAATTTATCTATTGTAAATGTTGTAAAACTAAATGTACTTTCTGTTCAATAAACACCAGGAATTAATTAAAACCCTTTATAGAATTAAGGAAATTAAACATAAGTTCAACAAATAACATAAATACTTTTCTATATACAGTTATCTTTTACATAAAGCATATCACAACATACTTGAATACTAATCAACAAATGATCTAATTTACAATCCCAAGAATAAGGAGATCCAATTAGGAAATTTTAAAGACTTTTTATAGGCTTTTAAAATTTTAAGAATATAATCAACTAAATTAATGTGTTAATTATTATTTCAAGGAATTAATTTCTAAACTTCTTGAAAGATGAAAATAAGAATGATTATCATAATAATTAATATTATAGTAATATCCTTACTAGAGAAAACGTAATAAGTATAGTTATTTTTGTCTTTTAATTTCTTTTTCTTAGTCACTTAAAATGGAAAACTTTTTCACAGTGAGAGTACAAACATTCCAAGAAATACAAATATTTTTCAATTAGATTAATTGAACCCATTGATGGTTATGAAATATTTGCCAGGTTTTCCTCATAATTTCAATCTATTAGTTTGATATTATTTGATTAGAGGATTTCTCAATATCTTAAAATTCATTTCGTTAATGAACACAATTTCCATCTGATATATATTTCCCACAGTGAATGAGTTTTTGTGGGAAGATTAATTCTTCAATTTAATATCAAAATGTGAGCGCATGCTCCGAATACTTTAATCATTTTGAAATTATTATTTTATACCACTGTCACCAAGATCCACAATACTAAAAATCAATTGTTATTATCTCAATATTGGATCAAATATAATTTCGATCAACATTTCCGTTTATAAAAAGGGTTTTTTAAAATATCACTACACATTCCTATTATTGAAAATTAAAAACAGATTTTTATTGATAAGGTATTTAGGTGAAATTCTCTTTCTTAATAATAAATATAAATATGATTGACTCTTGTAGAGTAAAAGCCAAACGGAGAAATCTTGATAAAACAATATAGGAAGAAATAGGGATTTGTTATAGTTGAGATGCCTGAAAAACTTTTGTTTAAGTTAACTATTTAAATCCATTAACTAACAATTTTAAAATTTAAAAATTTTTAATTTATTTTAAAAATACTTAAATAATATAGTAATTATGGTATTATTATATGAAAAAGAATGTATATATTTATATATTTCCATCTACGTATATATGAATTGAAGATAATTTTTTTTTCGATGAAAGCCAGTGTATCAATTTTTGTTGGATCGAAATATTTTAAACAAATCCATAAAAATATGTCAATTTTGTGCTAAACCTTTAAAACTTAAAATGAAAAAAGATTTGTGGAGATTTACAGATTATAAATGGTACTAGACCTCTATTATTATGCCAATTTATAACTGGATTAATTTGAAATCGATCTCCGAAAGACTTGGATCATTCCAAATGATCACAATTGAATGAAAATAGGGATTTTCATTTAGCATTTCAAGACTTCATTAACGATTTGTCTTTTAAATGATAGTACGACTATATTAAACTGCGCATAGACATGGTTTCCTCCAAAGTTATGGATAAAAAGCTTTACTCTAAAATTCTTTCAGAACGGAATCAATGGGCAACACGGGATCCCATTAAGAGATTATTCTCCGTTGCCTGTTTTCCATTGTGAGTATTTCGGAATTCCAACGAGACAGAATCAGGCAGAACTTTGACTTTGTTAAACGTTTCAATCGGTTTTCCGCATTCTCATACGTCCCAATTACTGGAGTTGGAGTTCAATCCTAAGCAATTGATATCGCAAAAAAAATATTATTCCCGGCTTCCTTTTGGATCGCTGATGTTCTGGAAATATTTAAGAACAAATCGATCCATTATTGGCAAGTTTCACAGATCAACTGAAGCGGTAAAGGAAAGATAATATCTCAGTTTCAGGTGAAAATAATGGGCAATTTAAATATTTTTCACCATTAAGGCGGAAATATCATTATCAAAGTTTTGTCTGTAATGGTTGCATTGATTGCCTGTTTCATGTAAGGACAGTTTAAATTTTTACATTTTTCAATGGGAAACTTAGAACTAAACGTCAAAAGTGACTAAAATGTGACAACTTCATTGGTTCCAAGATGAGATCGCTTCCCTTTTGTTCCTAACTGTCAGTTGATATATAGAGATTTACTGAATGAATATTTCATTTCGTAATTTAGTTTTTTTTCTGATGAAAATATGATTTCTGAAAAAAAATATTACTTTTTAATTATCAACAATCATGAAATGTGGCCCTAAAGAGGATCATATTTCGTTCTCTAAATCTGAAAAATTAAAAAATTTATTAAACTTACTTTATATTAACAATAGGTGACCTTCAAATTTTCAGGCACCTAGTTTATATATTAACCAAAAATATAATTTTCCATTAGAGTCAACACTTGGTATGAGTTGTTTACGGATTAGTTTTTTTTACTTTGATTAAAAGTTATTTATTTCAAATAATTACAAGTTGGCTTTACTCAGACATAGTTTGCATTTAGAGATAAAATTTGTTTAAATAAAGTCTAAATAAACTAAATCTTTAATTTTATCTTAAATTTTTAAAATAAAATCAAGACCATACAATTCCTATTTCTAAATTTAAGTGATACAAAACATTTTAAAATGTTTTAATTGGAAAAATCTAAGACCTTTTAAAACAGAAAAATTTATTAAAAAGGAATAAGATTTATTATTGGGAAAGTATTGGAAACTGCTTTATCTATGAAACCAATCTTTGATTTTGAGGTTGGAATATTTTTTAAGATGATAGATTTTACTAGTTCTTGTTTTTGTTGGAAAAGTCAAAAAGTTGCCTTTCTTATGGAAATTTCAAGATTATTACACCTAATTCAAGACAAAATATATAAATTGATTTTTGGAGCATGCGTTACATCTACTCTATTTCTCTTATTCCATAAATTTCATACTTCTTACTTAGCAGTCATTACTCAGATTTGTTGACGGAGGCAGAGAATATTCTCAGAAAGTAAACTGATGACATATTTTTCATTTTATGAAAATTATCTGCATAACATTCTCTATCTCATTGCACAAAAAATTTTCTACTCAGATTAATGGTTTCAATAAAGTTTTGACTTTTACATTTATTTTATACCATTTTTATTGCTTAATAACTTTTTAATGTTAATTAAAACGAAAAAAATTAAACTTTTATTGAAGAAATATAAAACTACATACAAAGATGTAACAAAAAAGTCATTTTCAGTTCAAAAAATTTTTAATTATTCCTTATTATAATTATTCAAGTTTTTAAATATTCGGATCTTAATATCTTGTAGACGAAGATAGATGTAAAAAATCTGTTGAAAGTTTGTTATAGAAGCTATTTTTGGAGACATAAGATGTTATTTTTTAAAAGTTGAAATTAAGAAATGGATATTAATTTAACTTATTTTATATTACCTTTTTTATGATGATTGTAAAAATAAAAATAATAAAGTAAAAGTAGAAAATACGTTTATCCGAAATGAATCCGAAAATAATTTTTACTGGTGATGCTGTGAAAGGAAATATAAATATGAATAATAATAAAATAATAAATGTAGGTGATCCAATAAATGATAATGGTGTTTAAAATTTAAAATATGTGAAAGAAGGTTTTTTAATGATTTCATCTAATATAAATCAAATTAGAAAACATTTATTAAATGAAATTAGTGGTAATAAAACAGTAAGTAGAAAAATTAATTTTTAAATTTAATTTCAAAATAAACGAAAATCATTTGAATAAAAGATAGAAAGATTAAAAAATAGATGAATAAAAGTAAAAATTGAATAAAGATTTTAAAATAATCTTTAAAATGGACCAAAACTGAAAAAAATATATAAATGCAACTTGAATGAAAATATGAAAAGCTTAACAAATATTTTTTTATTTTTTCTTGAATCATTCAAAAGTGGTATATTAAATTAAAAGATTCAAATTTTGAAAAGTGGAAAGTCATATTAAAATTTAATGATGCCATCACAAAATAACAAAAGAATATAAAGACATTCATAAACTAACAAATTAAAACGTTTTCTTGAAGTTGATGGTTATAACTTATAAGACTTGTATGAAAACATTAAACAAATTGTTTTTTAGTAATCTTATTGGAAGTCTTTAACAGGAAATTATATATATTCAGAAAACTTGGAAATCTATTTAACCAATATCGAGTATTTTGAACACAAAATAAACTATTACTAAAACATTAATTTACAATAATATTAATTCAATACAAAAATGTATACACAATTAATAATGTTATAAATTTATATCAACAAATACAGTTTTGTCTGGATATTACGAATCGCCTATTGCCACAAAAAAATTCTTAATATCCGATTTTTCGGATAAACCGATTTACTGGTTCTTTTCCTATTACGTAAATGAAAACAACTTTTTCTTTGTATAATAAAAAAAAGCTACAGAA
>JBBMKC010255053.1:0-10141 GCA_037834085.1 Bipalium vagum | reverse complement strand
TTTTGAATTTCATTGTATTGTAGTTTATTTTGTTGTGGTATAAATACAAGTGTTGCTTTACTGATTGTTTTGATTTGCACCACCTAAAATTTTGGAGTCAGGTACAATTTTGATACCCTAAATATTGAACATTATGTTCACTGAAAAACTAAGACTTTTGAAACGACCTAGTAACATGATATTTAAAAGTAATCATTTATTTTATAATTCTGTTAATTCGAATCTGTTTATGTCAGTCTAAATGTATTTGTTGCAATTGAAGCTGATCAATAGAAGTATTCTGCATAAAGTAAATAAATAACAGAAAATAATAAAACTTGACATTTTTCAAAAATTCTCATTTTATGGAAAATGTATTCATGTTAAACACGTAAAATAAATAAATAAAACTGCAAAGTAAAATAGAGCGATTTTTTATTTTTCTTCAATTTTTTATTGTATGAAAAAAATTAAAATCAGAAATGATATTAACAATTTCTCTTCAAATCAGGTAAATCTCGTCGTCCCTTGTGTATGCTTTCTTTCGCCAGATATCATTTTGTAGTGAAATAAATTCAATTTACAATTTCTATTAATTGTTATAATTAAATCGGATTGGGCTCCAAATTTAAACATAACCATATCATAATTTATTCAATAATTCTTGAAAATCTGTATTTTGATAAAATTGTGATGCTTTTTACAAAATCTTTTTTTATCACAAATATTCTTCAAACTTTTCAATCCCTATAATAATTTATTTATTTATTGAGATTTTTTTTCTGGACTTTTTCATTTAAAGATTTTTAAAACAAAATCTCTTCACTTAAAGTGTCTTTTGTGTTTTAATCAAAGAAATTTTTGATTAATATTGATACAGTCAACTGCCTATGCTCAGCCAAAAACGATTAATAATTCCTAGAAAAAATCTTATTCCATTTAGTAAATCGCAATCATTCAAACAAACAATATTGAATTTTTACTGAGTATAGTGTACTAAATGGCACTGACAACATCATATTGTATATAGCCGCGAAATTTGATTTTTTCTCATTAAATAATTTCTTTGTATATTTTATATGCTTAAAACGTTATTGGCATGTCATGAAAAATTTTCAAGTTAACTCATAAATTATACAATCTAAATTATTATATAAAATTCTCAATGATGAAAACATTAAAATAATTTTAAAATTTAATGTCGATCCGAAAGTTAAGTAAAAATTTTAAAAGTTATGTAATGTAAAGTTTAATAATAAAAATTTTAACAAAAATCAATACTTAAATTAGAGGGTGTTCCAGAAAGATATGGCAGACGTAAATTTGTGAATAAATATAAAGAAACTAAATTAAAATATTTTTACCGTATATTTACAACACATAATCGAAATAGACAAATGCAAATAGATTTTCACGTAAAAACCCTAATGTTAGATTTTAGTTTGCTAACGAGTGTAGACAAGCTCCTTGTTGATCTTATTACCATTATTGAGCCATTTCCATCGAAATTCCATAATGTAAGTTGTTTTGAAATTCGTTTCTTTCATCTCAGATTTTGTCTTGGCCCAATAGTACTCGATTGGACATTTTGGAAGATTGAGGTTTTTGAAACTACATTTGTGTCATCCTTGGCGTAGAATTTTTGAGCTTCTCGATCATAAGGGCAGGATGATAAAGTTCGCTATAACAATACAAGCACAGTATGAGACTCAATAAATAAAAAAAGTCGTTTTTTTAGACACTACCGTAGATCTGAGTATTGACTGTCACTGAAACCACAAATTCTTTACTTTTTATTTCACATGAGCATTAGGCTTACCATATCAAATATTTTGATGTTTTCTTATTCTTGTATTTTTGGACTACTTTTCCTCTTTGCACGCGACATAAAAATCGTGCCCTAGAATAATAATCAAATTTTAATTTATAAATTGTACACAATTTTCAGCTTCACTCTGGTCATCTATTTCTTAATCTTCATCTCTATCTGGAACTTATAGAACTGAAAATAATTTCAAAACAACTCTAAGTTTATTTCTATGAACATGTGTTGTTAACGTTCCACCTTTATTGGTCAATTTGAACATGATAGATTCGGGTCTCTTTGCATTGCTTGAAAATCTTTCCTTTCAATTTTTTATTTTCTGCATCTAATTTTCTATTGCATTGATAAAACATTAATTAATTTTTTTATGACTACTATGATAACACCTATTAATTTATTTTAAATTATTTTTAAAGAAATTAACAAATAAGAAATAAAATAAACCCTCCAGTTTGAACTTGCCAAAATATATATTGATCGAATTATTTTTTCAATATTCCAAATATTATAAATAATACATGATTAAACTTACAAAACAATGTGAAACGATAGAAAAAATATCCCAATTTTTATTTTAAATGGGTTCCTGTTTTGGAAGACTTTCCATTCCAGAAGTTCAGATTCCACTGACAGACGTGAATCCTTTCTGTGATTTTTCCAGCGAAGATTTCATTAGTGCCCATCTTCAGAATTCAAGATTTTTATCGCTACTCTCAACAAATAAGAATGAAAATGTCATACTGGATAATATTCATTTGAAAAACATAATTGTAGATAAACAACCTAATGTCAAAAATGAAAAATATATTTCAAATTTACCAAGACGAAGACATGAAACCAATGAATTATGTAGAAACCTCTGGCCGGTCAGTGCTTGTGGTGATTACAGTTTCAAAACTTGGAGTAAAAAGAAATCCATTTCTTCTCAATCTAGAAGTCTTTTAAACAAAGATTTGATAAAGTCAGATACGACTTTAGAGACAAATTCTAATATGGAAAGTGATAAGGAAATGTCTGTCACGAAATTTCCTTCAAAACCAAATAATAAGTATAGTTCACAGAACTCTTCTAAGGGTATCAATTTTAATGAAGTACCACATTCAAAAAAATTGTCCATGAATAAAAATAATTCCAACAAGTATCAATCTGAAATAGGAAATGAAAATAATAATTCTAAAAGAAAGTTACAGTCTACTGCCTTATATCCCGACTCTTATCCAGTACAATATACATTTTATGTTGACGATAATGAAATATGTAGAAAACCCTTTTATGATAAGCGAATAGCGTCCATTGCTAAACAGTGTCGTTGTCACGTTTATTTCTATGCTAAAGCTAATGATTTCGCAAAACCTTTGTACTATAAAGGAAAACCTGTCAGACCTGTGACTATAACATCTCCTTATATGTCTTATCTTAAACGATGTTTAGGTTTAATAGATTCACAATTTCCATACTTTAATTGTAAAGCATTTTTACCTTTGAGTGGTTAATAATACGATGTAAATAGGCATAAAATAATCTATTCCTAAAAATAAACTTTCAGACACAATTGATTTTATTTTATATTTGTAATTTTTGCTTTTGAAAAGAGAGGATGACGGATATTAACATTTAAGGACTCTGAAACAAAGATTTCATTCGTAAATATTCATAATTATTTTTTTTTAAAAATATTATTTTATGAAGAAATATTTTTGATAAATTATAATTAAATATGAAAAACGAAGTATCATTCATTATTAACAAATAATCATTGACTGATTTCATTTCGTTTCAGTAATTTACAAAACAAAATTTTTCAAAATTATAATGAATGTGAAATTACATATAATACTTATGATTATCAATAAATTAATAATTATGAAAATCAACTATTTAGAACTGACGACCATTGTCCCCAAATGCGAGTTTCTGAATCTTTCCAAAAAATGGGGTTGAATACTAATACCAAATACTAAAGATGGTGAAAAGTATAGATAAGTGGTTAAAGATTTAAATAGGCAACCATTTGCTTGGAAGTGTTCCGGTATCACACAACCTTCTTCGGTAATTTTTCTCCCTGAAACATCGAAACAGTTGACTGCTGCTTTATTTCGGGTTCATTTATACCCATCATTTATCGATACTGACGATGTCATAAACATGTTTTGAGGTTCCCTTTACCAATTTACGCGATCTTGATTTTGTTCAATTGTAAGGATATGCAGTATTCAACGAGAACATAAGTTTCTGACATCCAAGTTTCCATGTAAAATAAAAAGGATTGAAGACGAGATGTGTTTAATGATGTGTGAATTTCACCATATGTTCTCGGACGATCTTCATCACTTAATTTCCGAAAAACTTCAATATTTTCATCAGATATATTATTTTCTGGACGCGTCCAGTCTTAAATTGATAAAACCATCGATACACTAAATTTTTCGATGGAGCATCATCAGGAAATGTCAAATTTAGACGATAGAGGCATTGCTGCTGTGTCAATCCGCATCAGAAATCATATAAAATGATACACTTCTAAGTACTTCTAGATGGCCAAACCATTACTGGTGAGTTATATTCTACTCAACTCGATCGAATGTACCAAAAATTAGCCATAAAATATCCTGCGTTAGTCAACAGAAAGCTTGTGATTCTGCAACAGGATAATGGTCGTCTGCATACTGCGCGAGTAACGCAAAATAAAGTTACCCAATTAGAAGGAATTGAAATTTTACCATAACCTGCATTCACCCATCGATTACCACCTTTACTCATCAATGGCTCATTTCATTAGAGGACAAAGTTTGAGAATATAGAACAGGTTGAAAATAGATGTCTTAAATTTTTCCTTTCCAAAGATAAAGCATGGTACCGGAGTGGCATCGAACAACTTTCCCATCGTTGGATTAAGACAGTTGAACATAATGGGCTTTATTTTTCTGAATAAAATTTGTTTTATTGGTAGATTCTTATCTCTAAAACACACATAATATTTTCATTAAAAACGCACGAACTTTTGAGTCAATTCATTAGATAAAAGGGATTTATTAAATATGACGGCGTATGTACCAGTCACAGTTAATTGAATCATATCTTATGCCGTCATATTTAATTAATTAGATAAGCACGTCGTGATATTTAACTGAGTGCAATTTAAATTTTTTATATACATTTAAGGTAAAATTTTAATATATATTTATTAGATATGGATTACTATTTTTGCGTTACACTAGCTCTTTTTCTTGTTTGGAAACGATACAATGGCTTATACAACATAATCTATTAAAGATATACAAAATTGCTCCTCATGTAACTCAATAATGCAAATGCGTACTGACAACAATACATCTGAACTTTACTCAGCTAAAAAATACTAATAAAGTCAATTATTTTATGGTCTAGAAATCTTAAGTTTGTGAAAATTAGTGAAGCATTTGCAATATTTATAATATATATGATTGAGAAAATTTTTGATCTGAAAAATCAGTGATTATTACATTTGAAACCAAGTTAAACTGGGAGGACCGAACATCATAGTACAGGTGGACGAGAATACAGTGAATTATAACGGGGCCCCATAAGTTCAGCATGTTGTTTATGTATTTTAGATACTTTTACATATCAAGTGTTGGGGTTTGCAACTAAGATACCTCACAAAACTAAAGAAATTAATTCAAATTATCGAAATAGTAGTACTTCCTGGAAGTATTGTACATACTGATGAAGCAAAGATATATAAAACTTTAAAACACGACACATTGTGCCATATATTATTTGACAAGATTTTAACTTCGCTTTAATTGATTTAGATGATTATATAAAAATTTCTGTCGTATTAAATTTTTGTTTGGATTTTTTATCATTTGAATTTGTATATCTGAATATATCTGTTAATATTTTAATAATAAATTTTCATACCACACGTCATCATATCTAATAGATCCGATAAAAGTAATATACATTTATGTAGTATTTAAGTTTTTTATTTTAGTAACCCTTTCCATATTTCCATTCCCGAAACTTTTCAACATCTCATAATTCTAATGCTATTAAGTAATATATTCATTTTAAGAAAAATTATATTTAATGTTACCTAATTAAATATTAAAATAATTTTAAATTACATAAATACACTTATCTACAAACAATGATTTTATAGTATATAACATAAATGATGGTATATTAAATATGGAGTTATACCACAAAAAAAACTATTGACTTACTGAAACATAATTCAGTTATTTTGGAATTAATATTGACGAATTTTATTGTTTTTATTATCGAAAGTTAATAAAAATTAGTTAGACATTAGTTGATTTCCATTGCAGTTATTGTAGAAACTACAATACTGAAGGTTTAGGACAATTCCACGAATAAAAATTCGATCACTGTGAAAAACCATCAGATAAATAATATTACTTAAAGTATACATTCGCAATAAAAGGCGACATTTTTTGAGAAACAAATAGTATATTAAATTGTTAGCCATATAATTTTAAACGACGTTTGAAAGTAAAAATATTATTAAATTCTCTTATATTTTATACATTTATTGAAATATATTTTCAATATAGTAATCAAACCAAATAAATTGTTTAGAAATTGTATTTGCGTCATAATTGAAAGGAAAAAATACAGAAATGCTATTAAATATTAAATAATTTTAAATTTAAAAATGTTCTGTCACTATCCTAGGTTTCTAGCCAAGTGAAACTTTAATTAAATCTTTACTAATAGAATGTAATGAGACAAAAATAACAATTTATATCATTTGAAGCAAACCAAATGAAAATATAAAAAACATCTATTTATTAAAGAACAACTAAGGTAAACCTTCGTTCTCTCTGTACTATAATATAAAAATTTCAAAAATAAGTAAGAAAAAGAAATACAAATGTTACTTGCTACAAGTCAAAAAACGTGTGAATTTAAATTTACCATATCTAGTTCGAAATATTTAAACAATTTTAATTATACTAATATTAAACATTTGTTTCATAATTACTATATATGTAATTTAAAAAAATAATTATTTAATTATCATTATCTATTTTTTTATATAATTATGTTTAGAATTTATTAAATAACTAATTTTTGTTAAATTATTTATCTAATTATAGATCTTTAAAGTTCATAGTTTTGTAAGTTAAGCTGAATAAATTTATGTATTATTTTCAATAATATCTAAACATGTTGTGAGTAACTGTATTATCATTATCATTATATTATATATCATAATCATTATATTGCAATTTACTAGAAAATTGTTGTGAATTATTCTTGGGTATTTACCCGATTAAATAGGTTTCCAGATTCTTCAAATATTAGGTCATTAAGTATGAAATGCATAACTTTTGGTCATTTTTAAAGTCTAATATATCTGCTTATTTTTATTCTAAAATAATAGATTTTGTTTTAATATTTAGTTAAAGCGACAAACTTAAAAAATCAAGTCAAACATTTATTTTAGATCAATATATGATTTATAATATACAGTTTATAAAATACGGAAAAATCCAAAATTCGTATAGTAATGAAATACGAATTCCGTAGAAAATCCACGATAGCTCAAAATTCATTTTTAAAATACCCCAATGCTGTTCGATACTATCTGAGAATACTAAGATATCGCTCATAAAATTTCTCTTTTCAAAACATCCACTACTTTATTCATAATTCTTTCAAAGGTTTCTGTAGTATCTGTTGTTCCAAAGGGCATATTATTAAAACAATAATGACCTTTTTTGTTGAAAATGCCGTCCTTTCTTTTGACTCCTTATCCAACTCCACGTGGTAATAAGAATTTTCTAAATTAAATTTAAATATTTTCAACCCACTTAATTGATTTAGGATTTCATCAACATCAGGTATTGGGAATGATAATTATTGAAAAAAATTGATCCCTGATATTATATATTATTATATCCCTGACAATGATATTATATTGTTGTGAGTAATTGGAGGAGGGATCATTTGATTGGATATTTGTCGGAAAATTAAGACTGTCAGTGTGTCTGTTTGTGAGTAGGTGTGTTTCATATTGTTTGACTTGGTTAAACTTTTACTCATCATTTATTGGGGGAAGAAAAGCAACAGGAATATTCTTATTTGACAGTAGATATTATCGATCATGTATTTCAATCAATCAATTTGGTTGAAATTCGATATTACAGGAGAGATTTTGTCAAAGTTTATTTAAAGAATGTACTTTCATCACTAAAGATTAAAGTATGCCAACTCGATTCATTCGTGATATTCCATAACCAATTGCAGTCGAAAAGCTTTACTTCGATCACTCAAACAAATTTTATTTCCTGGTGACCGGGCAATTAAACTAAAATTAAATAATCAACGTCTAATTGTTCTAATGGATAGATTTGGATTGGTTTGTTTTGTTATGTCCACAATAGTTAGAAAGTGGTTATTTATACTTAACTCTAAACCTTCTGCATCTTCGGCTTCAGTACTTTTCCTAGATAGTTTGCAATTCATCCGTTTTTTAGATAATGGATTTTCACGCAGTAGTGATCTTTCAAGGAACTGTTTTATTGTTTTTATTGAAATTTCAAAAACATCTGAAATTTTGATATTTGAAAAATTGGTGTAGATAAGCAAAGCATAATTTGGCCTTTTTGAAAATCATTTAAGTCTTTACCAGGTTCCATAAAACTAAAAATAAACGATGAGATAATCAAAAAATTTTTAAAAACAAAACGACTTTGTCGATTTACAGGTACTATTTTTGGGTATGTATTATAGATTAATATATCTTATTGTTGTTTTTATAATAATCTGTTTTGAAAAAAGGAAAATTTTAATTTGACAACCTGATATAAACAAAGTATATTAAAAACAAAATAAAAATGAAAAAGTTCGTAAAAATTTTTATTAAGTCAGTTTATTTTTTACATATTTTTTGATACATACGTGTAATAGTTTTCATTTATCTTTATACAAAATGATATTATAATGATAATTTAAACAAATAATTAAACAATTATATATTTAATTGATTATATTTACTTTAATTCAGAAACATAAATTATACAGTCTAACAATTTAGGAAATTATCTTTATTCACTTGTTGAAATCGGTTCACATTAAATTTTCTGAGGAATTCAGTTTTATTATTTTTATAATTATTTCAAGTTTTAAAGCGAATTTCCGCCTGTCTATCTTTTAGAACCATTAATCCCAGGAGTCCGGAAATATGACTACTAAGCAAAGTTATGTATTATAATTAAGGACTTGGTTTTCGCTTTCATTGAAAAATTGAATTCTATTTCATAGTTAAAAATTTATAATTGAATATAATAAATGAATATTGTTGTTAAATTATATACAGGGTGTTTGATAAGTCTATAATTTATTTTTATTATTACTTTCAAGATAGAAATCTTTAAAATAAATGGTTCATGTATAATAATAATTTGAATATTGAAATTTTATTTAGTCTAAGTAAAAAAAATATTATTTTTTTTAATATTGATAGAGGCGTTTTTATTAATTTCAGAATGTTGACAACAGGATTAAGAATTTTTTTGTTTAACCAGGAAACACTGGTGAAATTCCATAAATATCAGCAAAGGTCAATATTTGGATAGCAATGTCTTCCAAAAAATTAATTGATCGTTAATCTTTTGAATCTGACATTGAAATTAGAAAATTATTTACATATGTTCAAAGATTGTTTTATAAATACCCTAAAAAGCCATATTATTCTGAGAAATACATTTTTCTAACAAGATGAAGCACCTACACATTGGAATATGGCACACGTCAATTTCTCAATGAAATATTTCCTCAAAGATAGATTGGCCGTGGAGGTTTAAAAGCTGGAAAATTATGAATAGGCTTATCGAATACCCTGAATAAAATATTAAAAATATAATGATACTACTACTACTAAGAAAGAAATAAAAAATAAGAACGTAATTTTTATTACTTCTTTATATTAAGATCTCACTATAAGTAGGTAAATATATATATATTACTAGTTTAAATCAATTAATTGTTTTTTATAAACTTTTATAGAACTAATTTGAAATTTTCGTGGTTGATGAAGTTGTTAAGATCCTTAAAACGAATTGGAACAAATTAAACAATTACATTGGGGTCTTAACCTATGAAGGTTTTAATTAAAGCTGTTTTTGATAAAAATTAATAATAAATTAATCAATGCAAAAGAACATAAAGATATACATATAAAGATATATTTTGATTATTAAAAGTTTAAAATTTATTGTTTTGCAAAACAAATTTTTTATCATTATAACAGTTAATTCGTTCTTCATAACAGTATAAAATATAACACGTGAAGGTGAAAAAGTATTTATTTAAACAAATCAATAA
>JBBMKC010255043.1:0-10143 GCA_037834085.1 Bipalium vagum | reverse complement strand
TTCCAAGGACGCTGCATGGTATAACAGAGGAATAAAATGTCTGGCCGAACGATGGTTAAAGACATTAAAATACAATGATTTATATTTTGATGAATAAATGTTTGATAATTTTTATTTTTTGTCTTTCATTATAAAGTCTTAAAAATAATAAGACTCACCGGAACAATAATGTAAATTGATTTGATAAATCTGCAGGTTTGAATTCGAGAAAAAAGTATAGGCTTTAATATAACAGCTCGAATATTTATTTATTTTTGAAAATATTTTATTATTTTATAGATGAAATTTAATATATTATTTATTAAATTCAGTCTGATTGGCTTAATTTTTAATGAATTTGACTAAAATATACAAATTATTTTGGTTTTTAAAATTGATTTGTTATTTTATTTAACTTTGAATTTATTAAATTTTTTAAAATAAATATTTAATATTTACAAAAATTGAATATTTTAATTAAATATAATTTTAAAAAAGCTCAATGAAATTTTTTATTAAATCAAATTTTATTTGATAGATGAACTGTTAACATTGGATGACTTTTTAAAATTTTATTAATGTCAAATTAATTATATAGTTAAATTAAATTATACTTATTTGAAAAGAAATAATGAAATTTGTAATTAATTCATTAAATTTTGGTTCTTTAATTTATATAATTTATATAATTTTATGTATAATTCGAAAGAAAACAGAAGGAAATGAATAGTAGCGAGGTTAAGTTAAAACGACATAAAAATAAATTAAATCAGTAGCTATTGATATCTAATTTTTATTAAGTTTGGGTTCTGTTAATTTAAGACAGAAATTAATTTTAATTTGCTTACATATTAAAACAAATTTCCAGTTCTTTAAAAGAACTTATTGATATGAAATGTGCCCAGAAAAGAAAGCGGCAATCAAAGAGCAGTTTTAAAATAATATATTTATATATTATTAAATCCCTTCTAGAATTAATATATATTCGTAAATATTTAAAATTTATTTTGTCTTTATATTTTTAAAAAATTTTTATTTCTTAACTTTTTAAAAAGAAATACTTGATTTAAATAATTCATAAAATCAATTATTGCACAGTCGCTCTAATATTCTATATAATGTGACTGGATTAATTTGTTTTAAAAAATATTTGCAATGATATTGATTTTTGTTGAATGGTATGGTTTAATAAAAAATATATATTCATTTTCAAGAAAACTGGTCACTTATACTTTTATGAATTACATTATAATTATTGCACCTGTTGTATGTAATCAATATATCTTAATCAGATATTCATATTCTCGTATGCAAATCATTTTAAATGGTAAGAAAAATAAATCATGAATGATAAGAAATATACATATTACATTGAGCAATATAAGTTTAATAAGAACAATACAATTCTTTACCTAATTGCGTTCAGAGCGGTAAGTTCGATAACAATAAAGGTGAACATTTAAAAAATATTACTTGATCCTCGGATGACAGAAAAAAGTTAGTCTCCGGGTATTGATTTAAATTTAATTAGACGTGATATTTATTTTGTTGGCAGATATTAATTATTTTCTTATCATTATAATTTCTTATAATCTCTTATAAGTAAATAATTTATGATGGATTATTGAAACTTCTTGAGGTTGTCATGAGAATGTAACAGTAGGTTTATCATTAGCTATTAACAGTAAATCACTTTAACAATTAATTAATAATTTGACTGAGTATGAACAAGAAAATGAATTATTTTCAATAGAAAATCATATTTTTACGATTTCAATTAGTTGAAGTTCGATTTCTCTCTACTCATTTTTTGTGTAAATATCACCCAGCACTTAGAATATTGAAATAATGAGCTGGTCATTTAAAAATTATTTATTCTAATTATTAAAAGTAACTTAAAATTAATTAAATAAAATTAAAAAAATATTAGTTTAAGAACAACTACTGACTTTTAATGAGTAGCATTTTAGCTTAACGTATAATGAATTTATTTTTCACAAAGTTTGGAAATAAAATGTATTTTTAGTAATATGTATTTAAAAAAATAATCTCAAGGTTGACAAAATTAACTATTCAATCAGTGATATTAAACCATATTGAAAATAGCAATTTAAGCTAGTGTAAAATCATTATTTTTTTTCAGTCAAAACTGCAAAGTTGAAAGCAATTATGTTATTCTTTATTGCTAATTTTATTGTGGCCGACCATGAGTATCCTGACACTGAAGGTTGAGTGTGAGAATGTTTGTTGAGTATGATTGTGACAAATGTTGTTGGTTGTTTTATTGTGTTGGTTAATTAAAGGGTTCTACTCTCATAATACAAGTTTATAAGTCTATCACTGAGTTCTGATTTTAATAAGTTTCTAAAAAATTTTAATTTTTTTATAATGCTTAATTTAACATTTGAAAAATAATTAAAAAATAGTTGTTTGTGGACATTGAAATAAAAGTTTTCTCAAGATATCAAATTTTTTCTGAGATAATTAATAAAATATTAAATATTTATAATAATAATATTTATAATAAAATTATTTATATTTTAAATTCAATTTATTTTATGATCAAAAAATAATTTTTGTGTATTTAAAAAATAAAAATAATTGGGTCGGTAACAAAATAATTTCATAATTTCAAAGCACTAATTTTTAATCAATTATAAATTGTAAAAATTTTCAAAATTCCATTTCAATAATTAAAAAAAAAATTAATAAATTCACAATTCTTAAATTAAATGAACTCTTTATTTCATATTTCCTTCGACAAACTGTTTGAAATTGAGAATTTGGATTTATTTTCTTTAACACTTAAGGAATAAAAAATTATAAATAATAATAATAAATAAATAAATAAGCAAATTATTATTAATTTTAAAAATATGCAAAAAAATTAAAAAAATAAATAAAAAAATAAATTAATAAATATTTAATCTTAAAATGTGCATACAGAAAATATTAAATGGATGTAAAATAATAATATATTATTGTAAAAATATGTAAATATTTAGATATATTATTTAGGTAAAATAGACAAGTAACTAAATCGTACAAACGATGACAATATAAATAAATAAAATTTATTTTTAATATAAACAAAAATTAAACATAAATAATCTAGGTCAGTTTATTTTTAAAGATGAAGTTGGAAAATAAATCTAATCAATTATAACCGTTATCACCATGTACCACTTTCCTACTGTTCTGGTTTGATTACACGTGAAAATGTTTCAATTTCTTCATATGTGCTGATCTTTTATTAATTTTTCTTTAAAAAAATTTAATAAATCTAATTATTTTCCCTTCCTCTGATTACACGTCAGTGATTCTAATTTAATGCCTTCTTAAACTAAAACAGAATCGTTAATTGTTACAGATGAAATCACAACTACAGATGGAAATTTTATTAAGATTTACTGATGGAAGAAAAAGAATAAATTGGAAAAAAGAACTCTACTTTTTTTATATATATAATTTTTTTTAGAATTATAACTGAAGTCGAAAATACACTAACGAATTAATAATATTATTAATGCCAACCCCAAGAATATTATTTCGATATATAAATGCTGAGCGGATTAACTTTTACGAATTTAAAAAATTGAGAAATAATATAATATTATATTTGGGAAAAATTATCGGAGTTTTTAAAATTGAGATATAGTTGCTTAAACGATTGATCTTTTTCAACATCTATATTTTTTTGCAGTCACAAAGGCTTATTTCCAATAGATACCAACTAAGTTTTTCTGTCATAATTGTGGATGAATATCCATTTCTCATTCCCAGTTTCCAGAAACTCTTCATTAAGAGAATTTTTAACAAGTTTTTGCAAATAAATATTCTATAATTAGCCTTATTTTGATCTTCTTTTGGTGCTTTTCTGGGAAATCCAGGCTTGTGTAGGTGATTTTTTATACTATCTTTAAATTGTCCAGGTGATATACTTTCTTACTTTAAGGTGGATCATTTGCCACTATTTCCTGTAAAACCTTATCGTCTGCCAACATACCTCCCTCTTTGAAGCGTTTAAACCAATTCGATGTCATGCGTCAAATAATTGATTAATTATCTTCTCTTGAACATATTTCTTCAGCTAATGACTTGGCACCGAGGCCTTTTTCCGAATGTATCTTAAAATCGTTCGAATTGCTGTGTTTTCATCATTCATAATATAGGAAAGAATACTAACTAAAATAAATAAAACCTTAATATGATATTAAATTCTGAAATTTTATTTAAATTATAGATAAATTCAAATTTAATAATTTATTGATAATTTATTTGAAATATCTATTTAATCCTAGATATAGATACTATTATGGAAAAGACATTTGGTACACGGTTTCATATAGTTTCATTTCTTTTGTTTCTTCAAAGTAATATGTAATTATTTACTTGTCAACCCAATAACAGTTATCTTTCAAATTCTTCAATATTTATTATGGTATTTATCGAATTCTCCGTATTTGGAATATTTATGTTAGTAAAATATATCTTTTGTCATCTAATAATCTTTAATTTCTTTTAGTTTTTATATTCTTTTTCATATTTCAGCTTTTGATAGTTTTAAAAATTATTTTTAGTCTATGTAATTCATTTTGTATACCTTAAGAAGAATATTTTTAAAAAGCAAAAAATGAATTATTAAAAAAACAATATAATAAGTTAGAAAAAAAATTAGGAATAGAAGATATAGATAAAATAATTTAATAAAATCTATTGGAAGAAATCTCACCACAAAATAAAAATTTAAAATTCAACAAATAGAATTTTGAAAAAAATAAACACAAATAAAAAAGGTAAAAAAATTGGATAAATCAGAAAATCCACAAGAAGAGAACAGTAAATCTAATGATGATGTTTTTAACATCAAATGTCAAATTTAAAAAAATAAAAATTTTATAAAAAAAATAAATAAATTTAAATATTATTTTAAATCTGAAAATTATAAAATAATTTTTAGAAACTAAAACCACCAATAATTTTCATTTTGATTATTCTCAACTCCCGGAAGTATGGGTTTTAGAAAAATAAAAAGTAGTAAAACCAATGGTAGAATATTTAATGGAGAAAATGAAAAATTGATCGATTTATTCAATCGTTCTTAAAGTTGATAAACACAAATTTAAAATTGATGTAAATTTTGGAACAAATATTCATTATCGTATTTTTGGATGGTATAAAATTGTTATTTTGTTTATGCGGGACGGTTCATGATATCTTATTTTCCTTTTTTAAAAATATTTATTTATTTCAAAAATGAAATGAAATTAAAAATTCATTTACTTAACTTAAATAATTACGAGACTGTTACGTTTCATCCTTTTCTGTAAATCTAAAAAAGAAATGTGATATTTTATTTTTTCTGCACAGATTTTATAAAAAATCGGAAATATTAATTTTAAAAATATTGTCAATTTTAATGTTCACATTTTTCATAAACAAAAAGCAAAAATACGATAGAAAACCAATTTCTGTTAGCAATATGTTAATCTCTGATATTAATCAAATCGCACTGATCTAACTCTTCATTGCCATTAGGTTCAGTAATAATCTTATCGACAATTAATTCAGGTTGTTAGACAACAAAATAACAAATAATAGCGACAAAACTCAAGTACTTCGTCTTAATGGTCTTCAAATTATTCTCTTCCAACTGTGTGAATTCATTTGTGGTCTGTGACGGCTAATCAAAACTGCCAGACCTAAGATCGGATTTCATTCGTCATCTTTTACTTCTTTCTTTCCATCTTCAATGTTTTTATTTTATTAAATATAAATAATTATAATTAATAAAATTTTTTATATAAAAATAAGCGTTTCAATTGGAATTTTATTCTGTAGGTTTTAGTATAGGATTTTTTATTTCTTCTGGTAGCATTTTTACAATATTGATATATTTCTTTGAGGTCGAAATCTGATAATGGTAATAATTCCATACCATAATGTCATTAGTCCAAACCATTCTCTGATTCCTCTTCTTCACTGATTTTCTAAAATAATAAAATGTACATTGTATCCCGCATCGAATCTATTTTGATATTTTTAGGACGTTCTAATAATTGATTATTTTATTATTCAGATATAGGAAATAAATAAAGGAAAATTTCAATGTTCAGTTTGATTGGTTTATTCATTTTAAAAAATTAACACAAATGAAACAAAATTTAAACAAATTTTATGAAATACGCTTTTAACATTTTGATAAATAAATTTTTTTTAAATATCAAAATTAAAAATAACATGGAAAAAAATGTCCCTTATAACTGGAATTCCTTATAACAAAGGAATAGATTAGTTTCCATATGTACATTAATTTGTACAAATACATCTCATTCAAATTTATCACCTATAAAGAGGTATCCATTATGACGAGGGTCTCTTATAGCGAGATTTGACTGTCTTAATATTATTATAACATGATTTTCAATAATTTCTTCATACACCAATGAATTTGATCATTTCAATTCATTATCACATTTATTAATTTTTTTCTTTCCTCTTATATTTTCTCGCGTTTCGTAAAATATTTTCAAATTCGTCACAAGATTCAGTTTTATTATTTCCTCTCATACTTGAGTAAATGCTTTCATTTTCCTCTTCGTTGAAACAATCATGACGATGAATAAAAATAAAAAAATAAATATAAAAAATAACTGATTGGAGAACATCTTTTTTCTTGTGAAAATATTATTTTTTATTTTCTTAAATTCATTCTTAAGAAAGTAAAATGATACGAAACACGAATTTCACACAAGACACAGATAACAAAGCCGTAAAATTTTTGCTAACTGACAATAGCAACCAAGTAATAATTGATTATAGAAATTCAGTGAATTTAATTAATTTTCATGGAACAATGAACAATGACATATTTAATGATTTAAATAATTAGAATGAATTGATCTGAGGAGGATAAAAAGACTAGAAAATGAGATGCAAAATTGAACTCGAAAATGTATTTATTATTTGTCTTTTATTTGAGGAAAACATTATTTATATGTATATTATATACATGATTAATTGTAAAAAATATTTAATTGGTCTAAAAATAAATTAATAATATAATATAAAATAATCTAATAGACATTTAATTGTTTTACATATCACAATCAATTTTAAAAAAATTTTTAATTGGTGTAAAAATGAAAATAATAATAATTTTAATAATTATTTAATTATGCTAAAACGTTCTAATAAAAAAATAAATTTTCAGGACATCTTAACAAAAAACATTTAACAAAAAGATCGATCTTTTTAGTTATTTTAGCTAGATAAAACCAATATATAATATTTAAAAATAAACGTAATTTAATAAAATTAAAAATAGTGAATTTGAAAATAAGACCAATAAATATCAACAATTTTATAATTTTGTCTCATTTATAAATTTCGAAAAAATATTTAAAAATGATACAGTAAAACAAAGAAAAAATTATTAATCCATAATTATCCTTCACATTTCAAAACTCATTCCGAAACTTTATCAGTTCAATGTTTTAATTTTTATTGAATTTTTCAAGTGGTATTTAAATAATTTTTTCCTTGGGGGATTTCTGAAATTCTATATTTTTATAATTGTGATATATTCAACTGTTTTATTCATTTTTATTAAAATAATTAATTTTTTCATTTAGATTTTATTCGGTAGAATTTTTCTGTTGATATTATTTACCCTTAAACACCAACAGAGGTCGATTTGTGTCAAACGAAATCTAGGCATCCGTGTATCTTTGTTAGTTAGATTGAACAGAATGGCAAAGTCAAGAAATTTTTGTTATATATTTTATTTGATGAGTTTAATAAATAATTTTATTAATAATTAAAGAATAATAATTTTATATAATGTTAATAAAAAAAATTTAAATTAAATTATAAAAAAAATATTAAAATAATTCCCACTGGGAAAATAAATGTTGGGGTGCTCAGCAAAACGACAATGCAATGATCAGTCAATTTATTGTCAGCAGTGCTTTTGTCTCTCCACAGGCTTAATACTGACACAATAAACTGTCATCAAGAAATGAAAAGTCAATTATTTATCAAGGTTTAAAGATGTGGTATCAAATGGAGAGGCGATCCAGAATTATTAATGATAAATTCGTTTTAAGTAATCGAGAATAAAATGAAAAAAATTATTAGTAGATTTTATCAAAAGTTTCAGTGAACTCAAAATGGATGGAAACATCCTAAGTACTTTGAGATAGATCCTTGTGCACTACATCTTTCAGATCAGCTTGATTCCCATTCGTCTCTGGTTAACAACGTGACATATTTTGAAAACAGAAATCTCCTGCAAAGAACTTCTGAAATTATCGCTGCACCATTTGTTCATTGACGACCTTGCTCCCGAACACATCACTCATATTTCGAACCGTGTGTTCTGCATTAGTTCCACGACGGTTCCTCGTATTCAAAAATAACACGAATTTTTGAAAAAACAATTTTTTAGAAAAGCTACTCTAAAAAAAATTAAGATCCAATATTTACTTTTCCCTTGATTAATAAATTTGATCCATTTTTCATCTGTACTAACAGTGCAAGGCCAACAGTGGGGTGATCTGTGAGATTTTGTAAGAAGTGTACAGTTTCGCAAGCCCTTTTCAGCTTGACGTTCCGATAGCTCGTGCTGATCTAATCTAGTTCACTTATAGTTGCATCAAAGTTTTCACAGGTGTCAATTAATGATGTCTTACAATGGTTCAATCATCGTAAATAAATCACGAGTGGAACATATAGGTGATTAATTAATGCTTTGTGTAGAAACCCTTCATTTATCAAAAGGGGTTTTGGGTGGGGACCTTTTCTTTGAGACTATTATTTCCGTTTAGACACATTTTGAACCAATCTGAGACTGTGGTTTAGGCAACGATACGTTCTCCGACAATATCAAAAATATTCTTTTTGATGGCAACAACATTAAATCCTATTTTCCAAAAATGAGGGATCAAATCTCGAATTGCAATTTCTTCAGTAGTCATTTTACTAAAATTATAAATTCAAATAAATTTATTATTATGTTTATTTAAACAAAACTTGCAAATATAATTTTTTAATAAATAATCAATGATTATCATAATTAATAATCAATGATAATAATGATATAAAATTGTTATTAAAATTATTTATTTTGATAAAAGAAAATTAAACTGTCACAGTCACGATAACATCTGATACAACTTAATAATGTAATATTAAAACAGATTTTAATTTTTTAGTAAATAATACTTCCCTTTATATACAATTTATTGGTAAATGTTTTGGTAGCCGTTTTAACTGAAATTTGAAATAATGAAAATATAATTTGGTCAAACGAATCATCAAATATGTAACCAGCATTATTTATTATTATTATTTATTGTTATTGTTATTATTATTATTTTTTATTTATTAAAACCATCATTATCACATGAATAAATTCGTTTTATGAAATTTTCTTATTTATCAAAAAAAGTTTATAATTAAAAATAATAAAAACGTAATAATACTAAAAAACATTAGAAAAATCTATAATTAAGTGTTTTATATGAAAGTATTTTTTAGATTGTAAAGCGTAATTTTTATCTCAGACCGCTTTTATTTTATGGATCTGAGAAAGTATTATAATTTATTTAGCTCTGCATACCAAAGGTTCTCTTCAAAATAATGCGAGTTTTGTTTATTTTTCAATATGAAATTTTTAAATTCTCTTATTATGTTCAGTTAGGAAGGGTACCCACAGAAATTGACATCTTTATCGATGGCAATAATCTTTCGGGAAAAACCTTTCATGATATCCGAATACAAAATCCAAACCCCTCTTCCTTTGAGCTGAGAAGCTGATAAATTCTAAGACCATAAATATTAAGAGTGACATCCGAGTTTCCTCATTCTCACGACTTTGGTCTTGCGTTCTTGAAATCTGAAACAAACTGGAAAATGGTATGCAAATTTTATAATTAAACAAATAATCAATTATTTCTCATAGCCAGTCAAGAAAAGATAGGACGTTAAGAAATTGTTAAAGTCAAATTGACAAAAATTTCCCTAGGAGATAATGACAGACAGAGACAATAACGAAACTGGGCTCGCGCTGGAAAAATTCAAATAAATAAAATAAAAACAAATTAACCATGATCGTAGACCAAAAACAATTTGCTTTTCAATTAAATCAGTTGGCAAAAATGA
>JBBMKC010255032.1:0-10143 GCA_037834085.1 Bipalium vagum | reverse complement strand
AGAATAATAATAATAATAATAATAATAAGAATAATAATAATATTATTATTATTATTATTATTATTATTATTATGATTATTATCATTAATTTTATTTAAGACCAATAGTACATAATCGATTATTATTTCCATTATTATCACTTTACTTTCTCTCTCTCTCTCTCTCTCTCAATCACTCTCTGCTTTTGTCTCTGTCTCTTTGGATATCGGATTACATGGATCACCATTGCAATCACAGCGATCATATCACATCTCCAGTCGAAATTTTTGTCTCATCAGCATTTAGAAAACTAGAGAAACCTGTTCAGTAATGATCGCATCCTTTTGTTGTTCGACTTTTATCATTTGACTCGTCCTGTGACACTATTTTGTTCCTGCTCTTTCGTCTTGCTTGTCTTGGAGTCTGTTAGAGCGCCATGAACAGAACAAACCTCGTGAGGAAACTTTCCAACGTGCTGACGGCGCTCTGTTTCCATTTGTCTTCGTCCTCATCGTCACTGGGCACCGGTTGTCATTGTATTTGTCGATGCAGGCAAATTCAATTTGAAGACATCAATGAAGAATATTCGGCTACCAGCAATCAGGACTCGTCGGAACTGAAGACGGCCAGTACTGACAAATATCGATTTTCCTCCAACGCCGTCACCAGCAAGTCCGATCATCCAAACTTTCCCGTCCTCATCATCGATCAAAACAAAAATGAAGACAAAATCGATCTGGAATCATTGGAGGTCACAAACGAAGACGATGAAGAAGACCAAAAAATGATCAGTGCTCGAACTATTCATTCGGAAATCTCGGAAATCCCTCTGGAAAGTGACGGCGACGGCGACGGCGATGGTGGTGTCAGTGCTCGTTTCGGGGGTGGTCTGCTGTCATTATCCGACCAAGACCAGGAAGAATTGGACAAAGTCTTTGAGAACCAATCGGAAAAGCCTGAACGCGTCTCGTCTTCGACGTCGTCAACGAATCAAGAAAATTTCTACAGCGAAGACTTCTCAGAATCCATTGTAACGAAACATTCCACGAAAACGATTTCTCGACAAGACCAAGACCGAAGAAAAGAGAAAATGGAAGAAAAGAGGGAAGAAATACAAGTAGAAGAAAAAGAGGAAGACGAGAAATTCTCATACAAAGAAGAAGATGACGAAGAAACATCATCGGAACCGTCGACATCAAATGCCAAATCGAACGGAGGGGCAAGTGCACCGCCGAAAATCCCGTTGAGAAGAAAGTTCATGATCAGCCAGTCAGCGGAAGGCGAAGAGGAGGAGCAACAAGAAGATTTGTCCGTGGAGAATAAGAAAGAAAACTTCAAACAACAACAGTCTGTCTACAGTGCCGTGGAAACTCTGTGCAGCCATCTGTACGAGATGATGTTTGACCAAATCATGAACGAGGTTATTGCTGGTTACCGCCACTTAGGCGATGGCAATTGGCTGTCGATATGACCTTTCGTTTTTTCCCATAGGATGTCTTAGCAGTTCGAAACGACAACGACAATATGATCAACACCAGACCGGCTTTCGTTCCTCGCTTGATTGGCTTGAACAACGACGATGACGATACCACCAACCAAGGTAACGGAGACGCAGGAGACCGGGTCAAGGGCAAATCATCATCCAAGTTCCAGGAATCGGTTTCGGCGCTCTTCCAAGTCTTTCTTTGTCTGTCTCTCTCTTCAATCTTGATCGTTTTTTCTCTCTTTGTTTTAGGACGACTTCCCACTAGAAATCGATGAGAGCTTTACGAACGATGCGAAATTTGTTTCTCTGGCCTCACTGATACCGTGGAACGATGGGTCCATTATGCCGTTGGTCGATCGAGCCACTGAGTATTTGTTTCATGCGCGACAGAACAGAGAAAAACCACGAGACCACGAACCAAAGGATCACGGTAGCGGACAAGGAGACCGAGAACAAGAAGGAGAAGAAACCGGACCGATGAACAGCACAGCAGACGCCTTTGAGTTTTGCCGACAGAATATGCCTGCCGAATTCATGGAAGTCAACAAAGACGATCAAGTTGCACGTTTGTTTCTTTTTATGTGGATTGACACCTTGACAGACATACACACAGAATTTTGTCTTTGATAACGTTGACTTTGTTTACCCCCTAATTCAGGTATCTATCAGCAGTGGATGACACAACGACTACGAGATCAGCGTGACCACAGTGAAACACCGAAACTGTTCGTTTCTCGCACGGCCATCTTTGTAGCTGTGCTGGAAATTATGAGAGACATTTACGAATTGGATGACTGCTCCGACCATCCCAGTCCCTGGATGACGTTTTCGTTTGATTCAATGAAACGGAAAAAGTTCGTTTTGTGGCAAGGAATCGATCCGTGAGTTTTGCTATTGTTATTATTATTATTATTATTATTATTATTATTAATTTTTTGCTGTCCCTTTTGTTTTGCAAAATCATTCAAAATTGTTTTATTTTTAAAAATCAGTTTAGAATTCGTTTCTGTCTGGCTTATTTAATTCTTTATATTTTAAGCTATTTAAAATTGAATCTCTTAAAACCTTTTCCGAAATATGTGACTTTCATTGGAGTCAATAAAATTCCCATATGTCTTTTCATTGATTTTTTGCCTCTCTTTTTTCATAGAATGGATCTGTTAATAATAGAGAAAAAATATATATACTTCATTACATAAAAACCCCGATTTGTTAATACGAAGAGTATATTATATTTAAATTATAACAAGAATAAAACACATTATTTACAAAGTTATTAATAACGAATGTTGTACATTAACCATTGATCCTTTCTGACTAATAATATCTTGCAATATCCGAGATTTACATTCAAAAATAGATTTCAATGTTACAGACCTAGTTGACCAAAATGTATGTTGTAATGACAGCCACAATTCATCAAGATTTTTACAATTATTTCTATGACATCGCTTTTTGAGGGAAGTAAAGAAGCTGGAGACTGCGCCGGCTGATTTATGACGGTAATACATAGAACAATATTTTCTCCGAAGTCATTGAAATTTTCAACATTTTCTTTCCCACACGAGGACGATCATTATCCATTTGGATGGTACAATCGGACACTACTGCATTTTTTCAGAGATTGTGAGCATAATTTAAGTAGTCATCAAATTGTAAAAATTATCTGCTGTCATTTTGCAATCAACTTTGTATTTATCACATTTGTTATGATTTTTGGAAGAACGCTGGGCCTCCACATCCTTTTTTATTCTCCAGATACCTATCAACCCATTAAAGCCATTTGCGATGTCAGGTATAGCAATAGCTGACAGTATCATAATTCTTGGTGGATTACCTTTACTAAGTAATGGCTGCTTTTTCATTGGACTGTTTTCATGATATCGTTCTCGACAGAATTGATACAATTCAAACCATTTTCATATATGTCGACATAGGAATTCCATTTATTGTCTACACCATTTTAGTCTCTTCATTTTCTGATTATCATTTAAGAGAGGACAGGTTCTTCGGGGGACAGGTTTCATTCTCTCTTCCTTGATAATTCTGAAAACACTCGTTGAAGGAATATTCGTCTCCTCAGACAGACAAGCAATACTACTGGATCGCCGCTTGCAAATGGTTTCGACAACTCGTTGTCGTTTCTCAGCACAATCTTCCGAATTCCTTCTTCCAGATCCATTCTTTCGCTCCAGTGTACCTCTTTCAAAAAATTTTTTTCTTAAATCGCGGCCATAATCCTTAGTGACATGAAATTTCTTGCATAAATGCTAGACTGTATCATATTCGGGCTGGACCTTTCCCATTTTCATTAGGATTCTCTCATAATGGATAGGAAATAATATATGTAATATTAACCAAGCTTATTACTTTATTTCACATTAGTTGTGATGATATTTATATTTTAACCAATACCTTATTAAAAAAAAGGGCATCTTAAGAAAATAAATAATAATAGCAGTACACGTCTTACACAAAATTATCATTCAAATAAATGTCAAAAGAACTCCACTGTTGCATTAACAATTAACATTAAAACGATACTTCACTGAAGGGACAACAATAAAAATCATTAAATTTCCATGATAAATAAGAAAACCAACTCACTGTAGATGACATTCGTTAGTAATCTGAAAGCAGTCACTGCCACTCGCTAAACATTAAACAATCCTTGAGGCAGACACGTTTCTTATTCATCAGCATATTCGATATCAATGGAACAGAAACTAAATCTTATTAAATGAGACACCAAAGACTAACTTTTATGTGAATTATTGGGGCAGTTCATTTTACTGCACTCTTTCCACAGTACTGATTTGAAAAATCAAAGAACCGGACATATTTTTACTGGAAAACCAAAAATATCCCCACGTTACCTTAAAAACCCAATAACAATTCAGTGCAATGGGATAATGTTAAAAAATAATTTCTTCCAACACAAATTAGTGTCCCCGGCGGCCACGACCCAGTACATCTCTAGAATTTGAAATCGTTGAAATAGTTCTTGAAGGTCGTGCAGCGCCAAAAGTTTTATCAAAACTTCTTCCCAAAGTATGGATGAAAATCATTGATCCCTTTGGTTTTTAGTCAACGTATTTTTAATAATATTTCGAGTGCTCTTCAATTTTCCCTTTCCTTTTCGTTGTTGGTAAGAAATGTTTTTAGACCGGAATCGCTAGACCTTGTTCGTCGCATCGTCAAAAAACAATTGGAGTCGATCAATATCATCGGGACCAGTGTCGATCGTACGCACTCATCATTGCCATCATCAATGAAAAGAAGTCGACAGCATCGTTGGTTCATCAGACAAACCGATGATGTCGTTGACAAGTTGCTGATCGACGAAACGTTCCAAGACGATATAAATTGGCTCAATTACGACCAAGCGATCGAGAAGACCGTTTTTGCCATTTCCGATGAAATTCTCGACAATGAAATCACTGAATTATCGAACAGCTTTTTGAGAGTATAAGTAGGGTTTTGTTTCAGTGCGACTTTGGTCGTGGTTTTTGCTTCCATTGTCATTGGGAGATAATGTTATGATTAAAAGTGTTACCCAAAACGAACCGAATCGGCTCCTATATTGCATCCTTCGAGTCATTTTTGATGGTAACATTTACATTTCACATTTTCTTTTCTGAATTTAGAAAAAGTATGCGCACAAATCAATAAATATAAAATTCGAAATAATAATAATAATAGAACCAGGTAAACCCATTTTGTTGATCAGTAAAATTTTGTGAAAAGGGATGTATTGTTGAATTATGGTTTTCGAACTTATTTGATTCATTGGGCAATTTAAAAAATGGAGAATTTAACTAATAATAATAATAATAATAATAATAATAATAATAAAATGATAAAATAAAACGTGATATACAGGGCGTGAAATACGCTTAGATTGACCATTACTTAATTTATAAATTGGTAGACCTATATGATTTTTCTTTAATATTTCGTATTTATTGTAACTAATATTTATTGATATTAACGGGTTCACATTTTATATATGGATTTTTAGAGTCAAATTTCACGGTCAATATATTTCAACCTTATCTGAAAACGATAATCGTTATTGTGGACGTAACCGTATTTCATACCATATATTAATGTTTAATGTAAGTCAGATACAAATTAAGTTGTCTTGACTTCATCTTAATAGGTATAACTAAGAGGATTGCATTAAGTTATTATTTATGAACTTCTTCGACCAATTACTTTCTTTAATTATATATAAAATTTCTTATAGTAACAAAGCTGCTTTATTTCATTCTCACTTTAAAACGGTTTAGTTGAAAAGAAAAGACCTCCGTGGGTTTAAATTCAGGAGAAAATGCTTTTTTAAAGAATAAAAAAATAAAAGGCGCAATTTAAAATTTTGGATTTAGGTTGATTTTGTTTCGATATTCAAACAATACTAATTAAAAAATAAAAAAACAATTTATATAATAAAAATTATAACACAATAAAAAAATTCTAATTAACAAAATTTATAAAAAATTTTGATCTGTAAATATTAACTGTCACCAACTCAGCTCAATGACTCCAAGTATTCATTTTGAATGGATAAACGAATAAGGTTGCGGTTTAAATAACGCATGTTTGTATGAAAAGTTAACAACTTCTTTTCAATGATAAAATTGAAAGACTTCTATACGGTTTTGTGATTAGTTTTAATTAAGGGCAAAAAATATCAGCGACTATGATAGTCTAGATAAGTCTTCAGAAAAGCTACAGGTCTTCACCTATTAGGTTCTGAACTGTTTACAGGACTGATTTTTATTTGATCTTCAACCTGACCAAGATTGGACCTCTTGATTATTTATTTAATGTAATTTAATAGCTCCTGCTAAATTATAAAAATGAGGAAGACTTCTGATAATGACATTTTGAGTTTAGTATTTAGTATCCCAGAATTTGATTAAATTGACCTTGAGAGCATTGATGTTAGCATGTGGCTTATTACAAGCTTAAGACTAAAGATTCACCAAGATAGAAAAATCCAAGGAAATCTAAAGAGTTAGGAGGTCACATATTCTTTGGCCAGAAATTTGGCATATTTTCAAAAAGATCAATAATCCTTTGATTTTTGCTCGATATAATTTTACTGACTTGTACTAGACAAAAAATGCGTATCATAAATATGTATATGACTAACAAAGAAAAAACTATTGGCATCAAAAAAAGGATTTTTAACAGTCGCAATTTTTATTCCGCACCCGGTATATATTAGTTTTAAAACAATTATTGATCTCAAATCAGTAGCATGTCACATTAAACTAGTGATCAACTGCCCACAAAAATAACGATAACAGGAAATTTTGACTATTAGGAATTTAAAATCAAAGTAACATATTTGTGTGCTCTAAACCAATAAATTTTAGTTAGTTTGAAAATTTAGTCATAGTTATATATTCAGATTTGGGCATGTTATCGTATTTGTAGACACGAGAATAAATTTGTTTAATATTGCCATTATTATCATTATTTTTATTCACCATTTTCTTTTAAAAATCCTTAAATCACAAAATACTGAGCTTTGTTACACAATTAATCACATTCATTGTGCCAGGAATTTACAGAGAATACGACAGAACTATCACATCACAAAATAAATAAAGTTACTTTTTACCTGAAATATTAAAATGATAGACATGGTACAAATCAAATTAAAATCAATTATGTAAAAACAAAACAAAAACAAATAGAAATAAAAACACAAAATAATCGAGTAATGAACAATTTTTATCATTGGATGTCAAAATAGAAACCACCATTTTTCATGACGATCTCCACAGACTTTCCACAAAACGAGTAACCCATTTAGTACCTTTTTAAAAAAATCTCTGCCCATATCTTTTCAATTTATTTAATATTTGTTTTAATAATGGCAAAATATTTAAGTTTTTTAAAAATTATTTTCCAAGTGCAAATCGTCCAATTGGAGAAACATTTTAAAACGAAAAATTTTTATTTTTATTAAAATTTAATGATAATCTTTAAAAAAGATGAATGGCACTCTTTTCCTTTCGAAATCCAATAAAAAGTTGTTATAAAATCAATATCGATTTATCATTTTAAATTTCCTTAAAAATCAATTGTTTCTTTTTATTGATTAATTTTTGTTTTAATATTGGCACAAAATTCAAATTTTTTCACACTGATTTTAAATAAAAAAAGCGAAAATGTTCGATTTGGAACACGTTTTACTTCGGTTGCCAAAGGATATATCAGCTTCCTTGAACAATGACTTATCGAATGGGATCAAGCTGGAGAAAATCTTTTCCATCAAACTCGCTAAAGAATCGAGACAGTGCGTGATTCGGTACAGGGGCAAAGAGATCAACGGACTCATTTTGAACCTTCCAAACGAGACCTGTACTCTGGAAACGGTCAATAATGAAACTTTTACCAACATCTCAAACATCAAATATATGGTTGTAGCAGACCACGGGCCTATTGGTCCAATATACAACAAGGAATTCACCATGAAAGACGGAGTGGCTCCGCCTTTGAAGAACATCAATATTCTGAAGTACAGAAAGCCGAAGAAGAATCAAAGCTTGCAAATGATGAAAATGATCAAAGAAATGCTCCTTGCTGATTCCAAAGCAGACTCTGTCTGGTACAAAATGATCGACCAATCTGACGATGAGGAAACAGAAGCCAGAGACATCGAATATATACGAATGGAAAGTGAAAGATTGGAGAACGAGAAGAGAAGGGCGAAGGAAGTCAAGGATCAGCTGAGTGCAATTGATTACAGCAGTAGTGACAGCAACCAGAGCGACTCCAGCAATGAGTCCAGCAGTGGCAGTAGCCTTGACAATTCAGATATATCTCTCACTGACGACGAATTTGATGACGACAACGAATGGTCGACGGATGACGATGATTTCGAAGATTATTAAGTGTTCCTCGATGTTTTTTGGCCCAGAACTGGTGCTGGACTGTCAGCTGCTTTATCAACGTGTTCGAGTTCGCGAATATTTATTCCTTTTCACTGTAAAATAAGATTTATTGATTTGGTTTTTTTGATTTTTAAGTCAAAGTTGAGGTCGTTGTTGTCATGATTGGAAATTCTAAAGTGTGAAAATAAGGTGGTTAACGTTGTTCAGGGACTGGAAAGCCCGAGTAAATTAATATAATGTTTTCGATGGAAATGGATCAGTAGATCCACTGAAAAGGTAAATGTTCTCAATCATTTTGAACTTAATGCACATTACACCCTTTGAGCGTTTTTGAAAGGCATTCTGAAAATTTTATTAAAAATATTGATTGAGAATTACACTTGTTCCGAAATATTTCCAAAAAATCAAGGTTGGTGTCAGGTCTGGGGGAATACTGATCATAGAGGATTTGTGGCTAAACTATGTCGGCTTAATAACTAATCAAAATGAACATTGTTACATAAATGGGTTTTCAACAATATATATTTTTTTGAAAGGTTTTTTCCAAACTTGGAAAAAATTGCTTAGCCCAGGGACATTTAAAAAGTTTAGGTTGCGTGTTAAGTCTTTGGCCTGGAAATGAAAGAATGTGAAAGAACATCACAAACATTTAATCAATTCACTTAGTTAAATGTTTCACCATTAATCCACGTTCAAGTCTGAATTGTGTTGGGATTTTGGAAATTGCCGCTGATATTGATCTTATTTGATTTAAATACCGTCTGATAGATATATTTGTTTTAAATTATCGATTAAGTCAAAATCAACAGAAAATGTGTAAAAAATGTTCTCTATGGTTACTATTTATGTAATGCGCTGGGTTTCCAAAACTATCTCGGCAGTTTAGATTTAAGGGGGGAATATTGATAAACCATCATCGATTTTCGTAATTAATTTTATTAGTTCCAAATTGAAACTATTTTATGGATAAATCAATTTAATAAGTGGACATCCAGTTAATTATTTGAGGTTAATGTATTGAACAAAGGAGTCAGTTCGAGCATACGTTTTGGTTAATATTTTCCAATTATTGACATGTTATATGTGAGCTTTCTGTGAATGTTGTTAAGATTTGTGAAGGGTACAGTAAAGAATTATGTTTTGTGAAACTTATTTTTGGGAATTTCTCTGCGGAAACAATAGTGATATTTCGGTACAGTGAAAATTCCTGTGTTCTGAAAAAATAATCTTAACAGGGCTTCATCTGAGTGAAAATGATATAGTGAGGCTGTTCCAAAATTCTGTAAGTCATTCTAATTAGCACAGTTATTACGTGGCGTTCTTGTAATACTCAATTCATAGTTTTTTATTTATATCTTGAATAGGCATAGGTCAGTATATCATTGGTCATATATCCCCAAGCGGACATCATTCGAGATAGAAAGGTCAAAAAGACAAGAATAACTTTAATATTCAGTATTTTAGGTCAAAAGGTTCAAATTGTGTTAATAAATACAGGGTGGCACAAAAGTAACTTAATAATTTTAAAATTTCATAAAAAATCAATTTTAAATTGATTTCTTTTAACATTATTTTTGACATAAAATTGGAATCCTGGAGATTGATGTGAAACAGATATCCAAATATGTCAATGAACGAAAATGGTAAAATTATATTTTCAAAATAAAAACTCGGATAATTTCAAGAAATGCGACATTCAACTGGCCTTCTCGTTCACCAGATTTATCAGCACCAGATTATTTTCTTTGGGGATATCTGAAGGATAAA
>JBBMKC010255021.1:0-10144 GCA_037834085.1 Bipalium vagum | reverse complement strand
TATTATATTATCTTATTTGATATTATATTATGTTTATCTAAGTAAGAAAAGGTTTTCTTTTAGTCATAACGTATTGTACATGATTAATTCGGAATCTGTAAAAAAGAGATATCCGAAAATCTGATGAGACCACAACCTTTATCTGATTCTTCATTTACCCATTGTTTTAAAGAAATAATGCAATTATTTTCGTTACGTACATTATGCTTGATTCTTTACTGTTGCAGATACATGTTTCCATTCTTTCAACGAAAAAAAATAAGCCCGTAAAATAATAGAAATTTCATACAATGAAAGTTTTATAATTGCCGGGATTGGTGAGAAAAACCAATGTGCAAAGCTGAAATTTTAGTATTACTTTTATATACACCAAATGAAAAAAATTGATATTGATATTTTCTTTTTAACCCGTAGTTTGATGACATTACTTTCTCCCTAAAATTTTCTTGATTGTGTGGTAATTAGTATTTATGTATTCACAGTTTTCGTATAGACTGGTACGGGTGGCTGAACAGAAATACAGGTATCTCTTTCTGGAAAATGTATCGTCAAAATCATTATTAGAAAAATTTTTCACGGTGAACAGAGAATGATTATATCCTTTTCATTGGGTTTAGTGAAAAGGGTTTTTCATTAATTTTTTTTATTTTTAAAATCAGAAAAAGGCATTATTTATAAAATTTCGTTTTTTCCCTAGCAAACATTGATTTGTTTTTTCAAAAATATATAAACTTTATTTTTTGATTGTTAAATAAAAAAGTTTATGTAACAAAATATGTTTAATCTTACGTCACACTCTTATCATGTATTTGTACATATTTGGTTGGTTGAAAAAGTCGTGACTCATTTTAAAAACCGATGGAATTGATCTTTTAAAGCTCTCTATTTATTTGCAATTATTTTATTGATATATACTATTCATCAGCTGATATACATCTATTGATTCTTAAAAATCACAATGATTTATTTTAATTTTTACTAATTTAGCAACAACTTGAAATGAAAGATGAAAAAATTCATTTAAACATGTCTCATTATTTTTTTGCAAAGGGGAAAACGCGCGTCATTTTGTGCAATTTTAAAAGAATGGCTTGTGAGCAAGACTATCAATAAAGCAAATCTATATTGTGGTGGATCAATGAAATATCTGAAACTAGAGAAAAAGAAATAGAAAGAAGGTGACACTAATAGATAACTTTAGTAGAATAATTCTTCTGTAACTTAATCAATAAGTAATCATTTTTAAAACTTGTTAATAAAGGTCTGTTAATTTAAAAAAAAGAAAAGTTAACAAAAATAATCGATTAAATATTCAAGAAATTAAGAGGTTATTTATGTTGATCAAGTGATTTTGTTATAAGAAATTGAAAAATATCTTGTTTTGTCTAATTTCTTATTGAATATTACATAAGCCTTCTATAATAACATCCTCGAATCTGGGCGTTTTCTAAATGTTATTCTTAGTCCTCCCTTATTGGAAATTTGTGAAAAGGATAACTAAGTCAGAGAAAATTAAATGTATAAATTTAGTCTTTTTAATCTCATAGTAATTGTTACTATTATCATTATTTTAATTTATTATTGTTATTTTAAATATCAAAATGCATTTAAGGGATCTAGTTGAATTAAACCGACAATTTTCACACTTTCAAATCCAACACAACTATGTTTCGAAACCTATCTATCGATTGGATAGCAGCTTCAATCTCAAAACCAACAAAGACGCTATGAAATCACAAAGTGTGGTGCCAATACCAACGGGATTTGGTATTCTTCATACTAGGTGTATCAACTTGCAATAGATCCGACTTTATTGAACCGATCCTGGTTACCAATGCACCAATGTTCAATGATATAAAAGTAATAGTTCCAGAATAATATAAATGTACAATAAAGGGTTCATTCTGATTTATGTTGAATAAAAATAAAGGAGATTTTGTTAATTAATAAACTTTGAAATGATTGCATTTTGAAGAACGGAAACAAATGAAAAAAATATCTGTATTTATTAAACTTTTAATTAAGAATGAAGAGTGCAAATTGTTTCTGATAACTAAGATGGTATAGGTCACATTAGTAAGACGGTATTTAGAAAACTTGAAATGGAAAAAAACCTAGAGCGTGGATAAGAAACAAGATATCTGTAAACCCAAAGAGACTGGGAGTATCTGTGATCTTTCAAAGTCTGAAAGGCTATCAATTGAAGATGAAATATATATACCTGAGACATCACTAACTGCTGCTGCTAAGGAAATTAGATACAATTTTCAAGGTGTACGCAATGTAGTACGAAAGACCTTCAATTTTAACCATACTAGATCCAAATTATCCATAAGTTATATAACGAAGACTATTTGAAAATATTAAAATGTAAATTAAAAAATCTTATTGAAATTGACAATAAATCTTTTCTTTCAAAACCTAAAAGTGTACTTAAGAAAACCTGAAAAATAATATTCAAATGGATGCAGCTAGAACATCATCAGAAAATTGTCAGTATGTTATGAATCCCTTTAATATTCGCTAACACAGGCTAATGCTCATTCTGTAGAAAATTATTAAATGTTAAAATGCATAACAAATATGACTGCGTCTCAAAATTGCAGTGTTGTGCTGAATATATTTTACGGCATTACATTTTAAATTCGGATACTTTCGACAACTTTTGTTTCTTCAAACTAATAATTGACTAGGTCAATCAATTCCGATTCATATATTTTTTAATAATTTTTAATTTTTCAGCAGAATTTTCCTTTTGGTTACTTGAATAAATTAAATTAAATTAAGTTTACTTTAACTGTAGCAGAACAATTATTATTAGTTGAAATTCAAAATAATTACTCAATTTTGTTTTAATAAACATTTTGAACTTTAAATACTTTTCTAGAAAATTTCATTAAATCTATATCATAGTTTGTTAAAATCTATTCACATATTCCGAATTAATATTTAATTGTTTAAATCATACTTTTCAGAAAAGTCAAATGCAAAATTTAAGCATGTGATTATAAATGCTTGAATAAAGAGGTATCGAGAAACGAAAGAAATTAGTAAAGCTTTCACAACATAAATAAACAAAGAGGGTTAAGAGTCAAATAAAATAATATTTTATGGATTTTTAAGTCCAGAGACACAGAAGATCATAAGCTAACCTAACCATCCAGGGTGGTGTTTATTGAAAACTTCATATAAGTTTTAAATTTAAGTTGAATTCTATGAAGTTGAAAAAAGAGAACTTAAACTTTTTCAATTGAAATTAAATGATACTGCATATGGCAGATCAAATGAAACGTTCTTTCTCTTTCTCCACACCTTCGTTGTGAAGTATAATTTATTCTAAGCCCATTAAAACTCCTAACTGAAGAAAAAGATTTGTTAATAAATATATAATTAATATAGTTGATGTAATAATACATTAAAATAAGATTTTCAGTAGTAATTTAGACTTTACGTCTTAATAAAACAAAATTAAAATTAATTTGACTTTTATTTAAATAAACTTTAATTAATTAATGGCCATTACGTTTTTTTGAGCCAGTCTAAGAAAAGAAAACATTTTATTTTATATACTTTTTTTGTCAAGTATAATTTCTATCTGTAATAATAAAATCAATTTGCTTATTATTCATCGTAAGGATATTATTACCCTCTTTTTCCGATTATTACCCGAAGTGCTATTTTTCCAATAAATAATTTTATGACTTGAATAACCAACAGCCATGTATAGACCGCATTTATTACATCATTGGTGAGTAACATATTTAAATTTCAACAACCTTTCAGCATAATGATTACTCAGGATATAAATCAGTAATTTATTTTATTTTATTTTTTAAATCAATTCATATTTCGATATATTTTTGTTAAGGTATTGTAAAATTCCTAAAAGAATACGGAAATCTTGTACTACAGAGACAAAACTAAAAACTCTGGCGTTCGCAAAAATTTATGGATTTAGAGCTGCCTCACGGAGATTTGATTACGATGATAAATCTGTAAGACAATACAGGGATAAAAAAGAAGTTTTGGAAATGTTAATCAAAAATAATAGGGTATTAATTGTATGATCATCAGTATGGCCTGAAATTGAGGAATATGTAAAATCATGAATTATAAATTAATTTGTTAGTGGATTATTCGAAGCTGGGAAAAGATTAAACCTGAAAATGTTAAAATGGCTTTCGAAAATCATGTATTAATGACTACATCTCAATTGAAAAGTTTGGGTTTCGGATAGTGGTATCGATAGGGATGAGGATATCAATGTCGTATCAGATGAAGAATTTGATGGATTTTAAGGTTTTTAATATCATTAACTTAAATAAAAGAACTTTTGCTTTTTAAAACTTTATATGTGTGGTGTATAATGATATAATCGTAAGTACTTTTAAAAAACTTTTAATTGACATTGTATAAGCCGTAGTATAATTATTTTGGTAATGATATTGTTTTTTCTATAATCCGAGGGCTATAATCGAAAAAAAGAGTAAAACAGAATTTTATGATTAAAAATAAATATTTATCCAATAATTGTAAAATAAAATTTTTAAAGAGGATGATTTAAAATTTTGCATTGCATAGAAAATTTTTAAATGAAAGGATTTAATTAAAACAAAATAATTAAATTAATATTTCAATAAAAATTTTATTAAATTTATATTAATATAATAATTTTTTTAAAACATTCATTATTAAATATTTCTAACCGTAGTCCTAATATATAAATTAAACATTAAAGTATTTATAAATAATTAAAATATGAAAAAAAATAAATTAAATTAAAAATATCAGATTTTAAAATGTAAGAAAAAAATGGTTATTAATATTAAATTTTCGTTAATTTCAAAAAATATTTAATTTTCAATTTTTTGTTAATTTACACGAAAACATATTACTCTTGATAAATAAGTAATGCAAAAATTTCAAATAAATAAATATAAAAAATTCATTTATATTTAATAATATTTTGTTATTTTAAAGTAATTTTACAAACTTTGTATCATATTTTATAAAAATTAATTTTGTTCCTCATATAGAATGTAATTAAAGGATAAATTTTTGAAAAGCAATTTAATCAATTTTCGATGCCAAATTATATTCGCACTTAATTTAAAATATTATTTTAATATTATCATTATTATTAAAACAAATTTATTTGATCAATTGATCAAAAACTGCAATTGCTTTTAGAAATTGTACATCTTTTGGATCTTTTGGGATGAAGACTATGATTTTGAAATAATTGTTTTAAAAAGCAGTTGTTATTTGATAAAAATGTCCTAAGTGTTGAATGTTCGGTTGTTTTAATTAAAAAGCAATTATGGATTTAAATTGACGAAACCTTGTTTTAAATATTTTAAAAAAGAAACTTTTTAAAAATTTTTTCCAAGAAAATCTACAAATTTATTCCTTTTAATTGTTTTAATCGCGAAATTTGACGAATAAATATATCTTGTTAATCCCAATAATTCAACCCTAGTTCGTTGGGATAATTGATATTGTGAGAGACTGTTGATTAGGAAAATAAATTTTGAAGTTTTTCTTCACAAACGAATTTTGTTAGCAAAATCTGTCTAACAGAACTGTAATCTTGTTGAAAGAGATTCTTTTTCCTTTTGTTTCGACAGAATGCAAACCAATTCTTCTTAAAATCAAGACTTTTGAAAGAACTCGGGTACCAGATTAGCGAATTTAATTAAAAATAACAGGAACGTTCTACGAAGTCGTTTTTTAAAACAGACTTTTATTACCAAAAAATTGGTAAAGTTAATAAACCATATTAGAAAATAATAATTCGATGTTGTACCTTAGAATTTCTTGTTTGGCTTTTCCAAGACGTTGTTCATAAAAAATTTATCAGTCTTTCAAAATTAGAACTACCATCCCATACAGGATTTATATCAGGTAACGAACTAAGTTTTTTTGGTTTTAATTAAAAACTAAACTAAGACTGAAATTAAATTAAATTTATTAATCATAAAACATTATTAAACAATTAATCATCCAGATATTCTCCATCTTTTTCTATTACTGTCTTCCATCTATTTAGAAGTTCATTGATCCCAGTATTAAAGAAATCTCGATCTTTTGAATGAAAGAAAGAAAGTACTTCATTCTTTATACCTTCGGAACTCTTAAAATTTTTACCCATCAAGTAATTCTGTAATACCTGGAAGAAATAAAAATCGGATGTGGCCATATCGGGACTATATGGCGGATGTTCCATTAGAGTCCAGTTCAATTCCTGAATAATCTTCAATGTCTTCATTGATTTGTGAGGTTTGGCATTATCTTGGTGGAAAATCACTTTTTTTCATTTTATTAAACTGCTCCGGTTTTCCTTCATAATGGCATAAAATATTCTTAGCATGTCACAATAGAAATCAGAATTAATAGTGTCCCCGGACTCCTGATAAATAATTCCACGAGAATCCCACCAAATGCATAAAAGAACCTTGTTTAGTGTAAGATTGCGTTTTTCAATTTTTTGCGGAGGCTCTCCTTTCAACGACCACGATCTTCGGCTGGTTATGTTGTCATGATAGATCCACTTTTAATCGCAAGTGACTATCTGGTCATTTCGGTTTCTTTCGAGAAGTCTTGAACAAATTTCAATGCGATCAAACTTGGCTTTTCAGCTAGTTGGTGGGGAACCCATTTTTCAAGTTTACAAATGAATCCTAACGTTTCAGTCTGTTTCTTATGGCTGTATCACTTATATTTAACTCAGAAGCGATTTGTTTAGCACTATTTGATCTGTTTTGTTCAAGAAGGTCCATAATTTGATAATTCTCCAACTCTTTTGGCCTTCCACACCTCTCTTTGTCTTCAAATTAAAAATCACGAATATTGATTTTTTTTAAACGATTTTGCACTGTTCGCAGTTGCATTGTTCCTTTAGCAAAGACCTCGTTAAGTTTTGAGACAGTTTCATTTGTACTTGTGTTATTTTTCCATTGTTAATAAATAATTGCTCGAATTTATTGCACCTACTCCAGAGGATAATGATTAATAACATTAATTATACGGTAAATTTGAAATTCACATGTTTAAGCAGCAAACTAAAACAAAGAAAATTTAAATCGGTAGATAAATGAGAATCCAAGGAGCTAACAAATTTAACTAAGTGAAAAAACGAAAAAACTTAGTTCGTTACCTGATATAAAGTATAGATCCGAATTTGAGTTGAGAAAAGGATATATATTTCATAATTAAATATATTCAATTTATAATTTTTCTAACAAATACAAATTCCGAAATTTAAAGTGTTTAATTTTTAAAATAAATTTGTGAAGACTCTCAGTCATAAGATCAGATATATCACTGATAATAATCACAGTGATACACTTTAGTAAAAAATTTTATTTGCAAAAACATTGCACTACTCTTTTTTATTGTAATGTAAAATAAAAGTTGTATCTTTATGACCTGATTTTCCTTATTATCCTGAGGATCAAATAAATTTCTCTATTTTTTGAACAGTTCAGATTCTCAATACTGCTAGGTAGCTTTTCTGAGGGCTTAACTAGACTACCACTAGTCGTTAAGGTATCTTAACTTTAAAAAAGAAAAATAAAACAAAGAAAACATATAAGATTTTGAGAACCATTATCATTATCATGTGTAAACGTTGTAAACGGTACTTACAAATACAAAATATTAAAAATCACAGTCGTATTTGTTCATTATATTTACATTTGCAGTCATTTTATTGAGTTGGTGACAGTCAGCAGAATTACCATAACTAGTAAATCACTTAACCCAACAAATCAATGTTATTGAATTTAATTGCAGTAAATTCAAATATTTATTATGTTTTCCTTTGAAGAAAGAGTACACATTGTTTTATTGAAAAAAAAGATAGAATCATCCACATTAGTCAGACGGCACTTGGAATACTTAACATGGAAAAAAAAATACATGCAGTGAGAACAGTGAGGAAGATGTTCGAAAATTCAAAGGGGCTTAGAGTGTCTGTAATCTTTCAAAGTTTGAAAGACCAACAATCGAAGATGAAAAATGTACAAATTAAGTTCTGTATCTAAAGAAGCACTGAGACAACGCTAATAACTGTTGCTTATGAAATTTTAAAGCGGTGCACAATGTAATTCAAAAATGTTTTCATTTTTATCAATATTAGATCCAAATAATCCAAAAGTTAAATGACGAAGACTATGTTGAAAAAAAGCAATGTCCAAAAGCCTAATCGGCAATAATCCATCTTTTCTTCTAAACCTAACACATCTTGATTTCTTCCTTTGAAGTCATTTGATGACACATATGTATATATAGAAAAGAACCAAAATATGTACAAAACCTGAAAGATCCTTTTCAAATAGATACAGCTGGAATATCATCAGAAATTAATTAAAATGTTATGAATGATTAATAATTATTAACATATAATCGTTAACAAAAATTTATTTAAGATAATGGTCTTTCTGTAGAAAAATATTAAATGTTAATAAATAAATGTTACTGTGTCACAAAAAATGCAGTGCTGTGTTGAATACATTTTACGGTATTACATTTTAAATTCGGATATTTACAAGAACCTAAACTTCTTCAATCTTGATAATTTACTGGGTCAATCAATTCTGATGAATATAAATTTTAATATTAAATATAAATATTACTATAATAAAATTAAAAATAAAATTCAGCAGAATTTTCTTTTTGCTTACTGAATAAATTAAATTAAATTAAGTTGACTTTAATTTTACAGGACAATTATTAGTTGAAATTAAAAATATTTACTCATAATTTTGTTTTAATAAATGTTTTTAAAGATGAAAACGTTTTCTAAAAAATTAATTATGGATATTTTCGATTTTAAATTCTTATACTTTTTCCAACCAATAAATTAATTAATAATTAAAATATGTAATGAAATTTGGTGATCTTATTTCGGCAGACACCCGAAAATCAATTATATAAGAAATATTTTCATTCATTATGAGAGACTGATAACAAATAATACTTATAAAAGGTTCTAATAATGTTTATTATACAGAGAAACTAGATCCAATCAGTCATTTATTTTCTAATCTCACTCGTATATTTGATAATCATCATCGCATTCACATTGTGTTAAAACTTAGAGTACAGAAAATCTTTCACAGTTCGTCAGGACCTTTGATAACTACCTTTCATATCATATTAGAAGGTTTCTGGTTCTAGTTGAAAGTATACAAGGTCTTCAAAATGACAAATAAGAATAACTTTGGAACTGATGTATTAAGCCCTGATTCCATATTAACTGGAAAAAACTACTACTCAACTGAACACATAAAAAGGTTCACAAAATCCCTAAAACATGTTAAAGCTGTCAAGGATATAAAATATTTGAAATTAAAACTAAATAAATACAAAATGTGGAACCAACAGAATTTTTTGAAGATATACTAATATATATGGACTGCTCAGAGGAAAAAAGTATATCTTGGGGAAAATTGATAAGTATATCAAACAAATTGTGTAGACAGGATAAAAAAAATTTATTCAAGATAATTGTTAATAAATTTGGTATTGAAGTTTGGGGACCGTGAAAAATTATTGTGAACTATTGAAAAGGTTTTGATTTGCAAGAAATGAAAGAATCTGTTATAAAATTAAATATAGAAAATCGTCACAATACTAATGGTCAAATAAAGAGGTACCTCAGAACTATACACGATTAAATGAATGCTATCTTAAACTTAAATGAAAAATTTAATTTGGCTGAAAATCTTCCAATGAGGTTTTCCTTTTAATTCGACACTGAAAGAGATAATTGGAATGTGTACAACAGATTTGATATTCAGAAGAAAAATGTAGAGATAATCTCTATCAGACAAATCAGGATCAGATCAGAGATGACCATTATTACGCAAAGTCGGTATTCACAGTAGAAGAAAAAGTATTATACTCATGAAAAAAGTAAAAAGCACCCTAAAATTCTAAATAATTGTTAATAAATTAAAAAATTTTTAAACTATTTTTTATTTTTCAAATTTTTCAAATCTATTTACTTATAAGGTAAATTAATTTAAAAATATATCAATAATATTTAAATCATTATTTCATAACTATTTTTCAATGACAAGATCAAAAGGTACCCCTGAATTGTCTCAGTTTGAACGAGGAAGAATTATTGGCATGTTAG
>JBBMKC010255010.1:0-10144 GCA_037834085.1 Bipalium vagum | reverse complement strand
TGTGTAACTCGTTGTGTTCGAAATCCCTCTCAACTCCTTTGAATGTAAAACACCCTCCACTATACAATATCCGCTCCGTCAATAATCAATTCGAAATATTTAAAAGAAAACTTTATTTGTATTAACAATTAAAAATATTAAATCGATCACAAAAGAAATGTTATTATGGATAAACTGAAATCTCGCTACTATTGAATTTAAATTTAATAAAAAAATGAAGAATAAAAATAATCAAAATCGATCTCACCGAGAGCGATAAGGGGTCCTCGGGTCACCCTCTAGGCTCTTCTCAGGTCGCCTAGAGGCTCTCTAACTCGAGGGGTCCCCTTGTAAAAGAATCCGACTGCATAATTTTGGACATGGGTAAAACATTTAATGTGGTCGTTCTCTGAATTCCTCCAACAGCGTCTCCTGAATTTCCTAACAGCGTCCTCTGAAATTTTTGCAGCGTCCTCTGGAATTTTTGCTCTGGAACTTTTGGTCTGGAATCTTTGCTCTGGAATCTTTGCTCTGGAATTTTTGCTCTGGAATTTTTGCTCTGGAATCTTTGCCCTGGAATATTTGGGCAACTTAACGGGAATAACCGTCTCCTTTTATAGGCGTAGGGATTGGTCTACGATCACCAATCCCTACTCGGAGACGATTATTGCTTCTCACTATCTCCACGCCGAGATAGTCTCCCTTCTGTCGAGGCTAATGGATTCCTGTCATGAATCCATTAGCCTGATCAAAAAAATAATCCCCATGGTGGGATTTGTCATTATAGAAATGATAAAAAAATTCATTTTTCTCTCAAAGAGAAATTCCTATCATTAATTTTTTTTCAAAAAAAAATTCTTATTAATATTATTCGAAAATCGCCATTATTCTTACTATTAATCAGAAATTATTATTATTATCGAAAACTTATTATTATTATTATTATTACTATTATTCTTATTCAAAATTATTATTTTTCAAAACCCAACAAAATTATACGCCGTTCATCTTTATTCATCTCCGACAATAGATATGAACTGTTGACCAAGTAGCTTGAAGAGTTTTTGCTATTTCCTGGATAATCATTTTAGGATTCGTTTTCACCAGTGCTTTTAGAGCGTCTTTATCAAACCCTAACTGGCGTCCAGTTCGAGCGCTATCAGACAAGCCAAAATCACCATTTGAAAATTTTCGAAACCAATGTCGAAACCACTTATTGACTTTTAATACGTCTCCATACACATCACAAATCTTCTTTGTTGCAATGGCTGCATTAACACCCGATCGAAAATGAAACAGTATGCAATGACGTAAATGTTCCTCACTTGGTTGAGTCTCCACCATTTTATATCAGAATAATAAAAACGTGTGATTTTAATTATATTCAATATTCAATTATATTCAACACCTGTTTATATATTCAGGGTCTGAGCTAGAATGAAGCAAGCACTGCATACTAAAAATAATTGATTACTTATGGGTACTCCTAATACATATCCACAATATTGACAACAGAAAGAAATGGTTACATCCAGATCAACTTTCAAAAACAGTGTTAAAGCAAAACCGGTTCTCAGAAAAGGCTTATTTTTGTCTTTGTTGGAATTTCGACAGCTTTATCCACTTATAAGTTGTTCTAAACGGAGAAGTCATGAATGCCAATATATACTGTTCTTAGCTTGACCTAATGTATGAGGTTTTATGCAAGAAATATCATTCAATGATCAATCGAAAGCGAATATATGTGTACAGTAAAACCATATTCGGCCAGAAAGACGATGGAAACTTAGAGAAATGAATGGGATCGAACTGTTACCACATCTAGCTAACATCCCAGGCATCACCCCATCTGAATTTTTTTTCCAGTCAAAGGTATATTTTCTGCGAGAACATTCCTACAATAATCTAGAGAATGTGAAACGGAGTACCATGTGTTCTTCGATTCCAAGGATAGGGCTTGATACAGGCATAGCTTCGAACAACTTGCTAATAGATAGCATAAAAATATCGACTCAAAAGGCATTTATTTTAAAACTTGATTTTTACTTCGTTTTCTTTAAATATGTTGCAGTTTTGGTTAATCCTAATAATTATGGAACTTTGGTTAATCCTAATAATTATTATTATTCATTTAAATTCTAGAATCACTTTAGATCCTTTAAAGTTTTCATAAAAACCATATATTCGCTTACAACCCAATAAATACTAAAAGATCAACCTCACTCAGAACTTTATTTTGGATTATTTATTCGACCTGTTAGATGTCCAGAAAATATTTCACAAACCATGAATTAAGTAAATAATATTCACAAAAACAACCGAATCTCATGAAAATCCAATGAAATCTAAATATAAAGTTATCAAATACCATATTTTTACGTTTTATAAACATAAAAAATAAAGTTCATAAATATGAAATATGAAATATGAGTTATAAAGACCATTAAGGATAACAAAATAATTCAAAGCGAGAGTAAGCCAAAGAAACACATTGGACATTATAATACTAAATTATATTTTATATAAAATCACTCAATAGTTATCCAGACTACCAAAAAAATATTCTAAAATCAATATTTCACTCTGAGCAAAAATATAATATTAATATATCAATAATTTAATTTAATTATGCAATCTGTAAATTCATGATCTTGAACGAAATCGACAATAACAATATTCACTGATTTTCTAGAAGGTAATTCTAAATTTTTAAGCCAGTTGACAGTTTGAATTGTTGCCTGGTCTGCTAAATATGTCCGTAAATTAGAAAAGATATGAAAGGTTATCGTTTTCCAATTGGGAGTCAAAATTCCTTGTGTTATATGAAATTTTGTTTTAACTTTCTCTCTTACTAAATAATAAATAATAAATAATAAATAATAATAATAATAATAATAATAATAATAATAATAATAATAATAATGTTACATATATTAAATGAATTAAACATATTTACTTCAAAGCTGATTCAAGGTAATTTATCATGATTTTGGTATCAGTAGTATTAGGCCAGTAAGATGGAATAATAGTCTCTGGCCAAAAATTTTCATTTATCTGACCTTTATTATGGTAAAATACTAACACTTGATGCTTCCGTTGCCACAGCTGATCAAGACTTGGTATTTCTTCATATTCACTAAATGGAGCCAATAAATTTCCAAAGATCTAATTTCATTATAAACTTCATGTTTCACTTGAAATAATAAATTTAATTTGAAAACTGATAGAAATTTAAGAAAAATAATCGATTTTTAACAAATCTGAATTGATGGATTTAATTTTTTATAAAAAAATTCTCGGTCATCAGAATTTGTAAAATTATTTTTGTAATTATTAATATATGTATTACATTTTTTAAACTAACTGTTACTGTTTTCATTTTTAAAAGTTTATTTAATTTATTAACAAAATTATTTTATTTATTTATCTATAAATTTTTAGTAATAAAAATATTTAATATTTTTTCTTATTTTATGTTAGAATTTATTATTTAGATTATTTAAAGATTTCATTTTTTCAATGGAATCACTCATCTGTGCTTAGAATTTTAAGTCCACAAAATTATTTACATTTTTTCAATCTAATATTATTTTTCCTAATTTTTATAAATCTATAAAAAACATTTTTTTCAAAAGATTGTTAAAAACTAAATTATTTCATTAAATTATTTTAAATTATATATGACATTAGGAAATCCAATCTGAATCTTCAGACATTGTATGGATTGAAATATTTTTTTCTATTAATAAGGTAAATAGTTTTTTATTACTCTAAATTTATATCGATATATAATAATGTGTTAATAGAACATCGCTAATTTATTAGGTGGTATCAAAAGTTTCGTGATTTTTTAAAACTTTCTTTTATCAAAATAAATATTTCTAATAACGATTCTTAAAACTTTGATTTCATCATTGATATTTTACTATCAAACTATATTTTAAAATTTGGTTTAAATAAAAATATCAATGCATTTATTTAAATTTATAATTATAGTACAAGGAATACATTGGGTGAATGCTGAGTATTATTGCGAATAACTTGACAGAGTCAATGAAATTTTAAAAAGAAAAAATATGTTTAATCAATAGAAAGCGATTTTTTGTCAGCATGACAATTTGTCATCTCACCGGAATTGTTTGACGAAATATAAATCTACTAAACTCGATTGAATATATTTAAATAATAATAATTATTATTAAAATTTTCATAAATTGCATTATTTTTAAAAATTTTGGGAAGCTCACCTATACATAAGCAATTATTTCTTATTATCTTTCTATATTCTAATATTCAAATCTTTGAACATTAGGATTTTCTAAGATTTTAAGTAACATCCTTAATTTAAGTTAACCTTAAATAAACATTTGTTCATGTGAACTGGATTATTTCGATATGATAAATATAAATAATTTGAATTCATATGAGATGTCAAAATAAACAAAGAGATAAACAATGGGTACTGCTACTATTTTTATTTATAAAATAAATCATTTAATTTTAAAATGTTACCAATGCTATTGTACTATGGGTACATATAAATATTGAGGATTTTTTTTAAGAGAACGGTATTTTCAAAAGATATATAAAAATTTTTAATTCAAAGGAATTCCCACACATTTTCCACCTTTCAGTTAATTTAAGGATACCGTTCAAAAGAACTCCGGTTTTTGAGATGTATCGACTACAAACCCATTTTAGGCAATTTGGTGCGTTTTGAAGTGCTAGTCAACAACTCTATCTTCCGGAACATATGACAATCTGAAAGAGAAAAATCTGGTGAATACTGTGTGTGAGGACTTCTCAGGTTAAATCTTTTAACATGTTTTCAGATGCTTTAGACATATGTAGTTGTGAGTCATATCTTTTGGCTCATTCTGAACCTTTAGCAACAAAAAATGGATTACACTGAGCTAAATGGTTTTGGTAACGCTTAAATTTAACAGTTTCACCTCGTTTGAGAATCTTATTGTACACCACACTTTTTTTATTCCATTACACGCAGAGTATTGTTTTCTTTCCAAAATGGGGTGGTCTTGCAGTATGTGTTGAATTTAGTTAACTTAAGATTTCTTATGTTTTGAATTTTCAAAATAAATCCACTTTTCATTTCTTGCCAAAATTTAATGAAAGAAAAACTTTCCTTCGTAAAATTCTAACATAATCTCACTTACTACTCTTCAGTTTTCCAATTATCTTTCATCAAATTGATGAGACACATTTTCCTTTTTTTAAAATCTTTGCCATATAATGTAATTGCAAACATATTATCTTCATCCAATTCAACGTAGTCTTCAAATTTGGAAGGACCACCTGGGCGTTCTTTGTCCTTCATACAAAAGTAATTATTTCTGAAGTACCTAAGCAAACTCTTGTATGTATCTTGAGATACTACATATGTTCCATAAACTTCACATAGTATGCGTTAGCTTTCTACAGGCTTTTGTGCATCATAAAATAATGAATAAGAATCTCAGAAAATGATTCCTGTCTATGATAAATGGTAATATATTTAGCTTCTAAGAATTTTGAATATATTAACATCGTTAGAAAAATTAAACAGTTACTCTATTAAACAGTGATTGTTAAGACAACTTGATTTGGATTTGAATTTAAAATTAAATTGCTGCATATGTCAGAGAACTGATGACGTTGGTTAATTGATAAACACCTGAATAATTTTGCAAGTTCATGTTGACTTTAACTAGAATCTTGAAACATCTAGATCTTCATCTTTACTCGGTTTCTTTTGTTTTTTATCTTCTACACTAAAATCTCCCTTTTCTCGAATTTATATATCATCTTTTTCCAAGTTGCTAAAGATGAAGCCATGTCGGCATAAGCCTCAACAAGTATTCTTGGGTTCCGTCATCTGATTCTCTGATATTGAAATGAAACAGCTTTACTTATCGCAAATGGTGATTACTTTGTACATACGCCACATCTAAAGTTGTATAACGATATATTGCCTTTACTATAAGAAAAGTTTTGGATGATTTTTTTACCGAAATGACTATTTAGTATCATTTTTGACCGGTCAAATACACCAAGTATTTTATTTGAAAGACCAAATACATCATCCGATGCAATTCTGTTTTTAAGAGACAACAGTCTTATTACATTCAGGTATTTTAAAATTTTAGTAGGAGATAGGAAATCGGCCACCTTATTACCCATTATAAGGAGCATCGTTGAGCATGGCTGCGTTATAATGTGTGATGAGTGGAGGTCCTATTCCAATTGTCTAAGGAAGCAAATTGTGCTCATCGAACTGTCAACCACAAGATGAATTTTGTTGACAGGAAGACTAGAGCTTACATGCAAAGAATTGAGTGAACTATAAGGCCTTGTTATTTAAAGTAGGAAAAGACTTTATTGATGACTATTTTATGTTTTGTACATTATCAATCAATATTTTCTGTAAAAAGAAAGTCTTATAAATATCCATTCAATCAAGTACTGGCAGTTCTATAATTGGTAGTGTGTTAGATTTGGGATCTACACTTGAAATTGTTTAAACCGTCTGTAAACAAATATTTTTTTACAATTTATATAAGATTTAAAACAGAAGACTAAGATCGTGGCAATAAAGCGAGTGTATGGTGATATCTTGGATTCATATCTATATGAATGAATGTGGAGACAAAATACTCAATTGAAGAATTGCCAATCAATTTTTTACTTAATAAATTTGTGTTCCTTTTTTTAAAATTAAAAAAATGTAACAAGTATCATTTTTGACCGGTATATTCAATCGAGTTTTGATCTTGCCCTAATAACTTTAAAAATATTCAAACTACAAACACTTCTTGTCAATAGTTTGGAAACCCATAAGAAAAATATGGAAAATCAAAATTAACGTCATATGTAGCCTAAAATAAAACATAAACTTGTGGAGAGATTGCTTTAAAAATTCATCGCCGTCATCAAAGTAAAAGGTCGATACAACAAAGAAAATTAACCATTAGGATTTCGCGTGTAAAAGTTGTGTTAATGTAATCTTAGTAAAAAGTATTTTAATTTTTCACCTAATAACAATAAACACATTAAAATAATGAAATAAAACCAATTGTATAAAACTGGAACCTTCAATTTTCATTTTTTCGTTAGGGGTTTCAAGCTTTTGACCAGTAGTTTAAAATCAATTAATTCGTTTAAACAAGTAGATTATTCTTATTGGTTATTTTTTAAAAGGTTCACTTTCAACGCGCATACCTAATATAATCAATATTTGAATATTTTTTTAAAATTGAAATGTGTTTCTATTGTTCAAATAAACAATATATATATATATATAAAGCTCTATAACGAGAATATACAGACATGAATGCTTGTATTATAATCTAAATTTATCAATTTATTTCGCAGCCTGTAGAAAAAGTTATGTCAAAGAATCTTCAAGTGTGTATGCAAAGATAAACGATTGACATTTAAGAATAAAGCTATCTTTGAATAGAAACATAGCAGAAAAATTTCCAATATTGTTCAAATATAGTTTTCTACTTTATTATTGTAAGAAATATTGACATTCAAATGCCATCATATTTTATCCATTAATTAAAACTCATCTTTTAGAATAGATTGATTTTGTCTCAAATATAGAATAATCTTAGATATAGTGTTTTAACCGATAAATTTTCATCATATCTAATACGTATCAATAAAACAATATTCTCAGGTTTTGACATTTTATACATACGTTTTGAGTTTCTTTGATTTCAATTTCATGATCTCAGTGATTTTTTAAAAATATTGCAATATAATAATAATTAATTAATAACATTTTCAGATCAAATAAAACAAAATTAATAGTAAAAATTAGTAATTTTTAATTAAAACAGTCAATTAAAACGCTAAGAAATATTTGTTTCCAGACGGTTTTAAGCAATTTCAAGTGTAGATCCCAAATCTAACACACTACCAATTATAGAACTGCCAGTACTTGATTGAATGGATATTTATAAGACTTTCTTTTTACAGAAAATATTGATTGATAATGTACAAAACATAAAATAGTCATCAATAAAGTCTTTTCCTACTTTATATAACAAATGCATTAGTTAATCTCCTCGCTTTAATTAGAACTTATTGTATCGAATTATGAAGTTAGTCACAATGTTCAACATAAAATTCAAAATCTTCTAAATTAGTTGTGAGGAGCATTTTAATTCAGTGACATACGTCTTAAAGGATCTTTTTGTATCAACATGGGAATAATTATTATAAAAGACTTGTAAGTAATATATAATAGGTATAAAATAAGTGAGATAAATGTTATAATAAGTTTAAAAGATCAATATAAAAAGATGAACAAACCTCGATAATCATTTGACCTAAATATGGATGCTCATTTGTTTCTAAATAAATGTGGTTGAAATCTAATAAGACTATTTCTTTTTGGTGGCTTTTTAAAAATTCTAATATTTCTTTTAGATATAGTTCTAATTTACCAGAAAGTAATTGATGGGTTATAAAGAGCTCCAAACTGTCTTTTTTTATTGCTATTCTTAAGTCAAAATACCTAACTCCCTTAATTAATTGCTGTGAAGCAGTCTGATTTTGAGTAATAAACCATTTCTTTAAAAAATTTCTGGCTAGATAACCGAAGTTATTCATTAAGATTTTGGATTCCCTTCTGACATCAGGACCAATTTCAGAATATTCATTAATATCAAGGGTTAAGCTATCATGAGAACCTAATTCAAAAATAATTTTTAAAATGCATTTAGAAAATAAACCTGGGATAGCTATACAATTTAAAGGGCAACAAGATACTTCTGGAACCAAATTAGACATCCAAAACTCATAGTTCATATTAAACAATTCAAAAATAAAGAATTTAAAGTTAATATGAACAAGATATTAAAACAAATGAAATGTCATCATTATGATATATTTATATTAATTACAATGATAATTGAAAGTTATAAAAATACACTTATTAATACAATAAATTGTAATCCTGATTATAAAAATATTATATCATCAATGAATAACTTAATCTTATCTCTATTAAAAATTTATTAATACGTGAAGTTCTGTGATTTCTATTCATTACATAATTGATAAATTATAATTTTCACTAATTTGCTATTGGACTTTTCGAATTACTTTCATTGATTAAATTTTTTAGGCAATAATGATCTTATTATTCACATAACTAAACAAAATAATGTAAAATCGATGATACACAGCTATAATAATATTGTATATGTTTTCATCTTGCATTCTTATCCTTTCTGTATCATTTATCGAAATTCTCAGTAATTCGTATTATTCGGATCCTTAAATTGGAATTCGACTGCATACCTGATTATCAACTAAAAGTAGAGAAATGATTAATGAATATAAGAAAATCCTGTTATTCTCAACAAGTAATTGATTTATATTATCAAACGCCATCAATTTTTTATTCTTTATGGTTATTTTTTAATTTTTCTTTTAAAGTTTTATTTATATCTGTATAATAATTGTTTTAGTTTAACTACATGATTATTTTATCTTTTTCTCTGATTTATGATATGTAAATAATAAGAATAATGTTAAGACTTTAATATAAGTAACTTAAAACTCACAAATTTTGCTTACTTCTCAATTAGTTACTAACATGTTCTTACACTTCTGAATCAAAATAACCAAAACAATTTTTAAATATACTGTGGAGACCACTCCCAGGCAAGGAGGCAGAAAGGAAATGACTCAAAAAATTACAAATTTACAATTTTGTGATCCAAAAATTTTGTGCAAACCTTATGTTGTAATCCTTTAAACCTTTGCTATGTAAATTATTTATATAAAACTTTAAGCATGATATGTGTATATGTAATAATATATGTAATAATTGATAAATTCCGGAGGGGAGAAAAATTAATTAATTAATTAAAACCGAAAATAAATAAATAAAATATAAGTAATATTCACAAAAATAACAGATAAATTAAAATAATTATAAATTTAGATATACCAACAAAAATAATTACTATAAATAAAAATGATAATTAAATAATGAAATAAATAACAAAAAAGTTATATAAAAAATTAAATATAGTAAATTTATATTACTATAAATAAAAATAGGTTAAGAAATAATAATATATACTCATGCTCAAAAGTGTTAGCCATGTAGAATTTATTACCAAAAATAAAGAAAATGTTTTATTTAACT
>JBBMKC010255009.1:0-20332 GCA_037834085.1 Bipalium vagum | reverse complement strand
GGGGGGGGAAGGGGGGTGTTCTGATGGGAAGAATAAGAAGAAGAAGAAGAAGAAGAAGAAGAAGAAGAAATAAATAAATAAAAATAATAATTATTATTAAATATATGAAAATATTAAAAAAATTATTAAATAACTGATAAATTATTATTAAAATTTTAATAGTAAAATTAAAAATTTCTACGCAGTTACAAAAGAAAATGAAATGAAAATATAGAAATACAGATTAATCAAAATTATTCATAAAATAATAAATTGCGTTGTCCATTAATATATAAATCTGGTCAAAATAAACAATGAGTATCTTTCATCCCATAAAAAAGAATATTATCGAATTTATGAAAGAGAAATATTTGCAAACGATGCAAAATTAAAAGATTTTGACTCTTAATTCTAGGGGAACATCAAAAATTATTTATCAATTGAATATTCTCTGATTTTGAAAAATAAAATAAAATTTAATTTTAATATACACGTTCAGATTAAAACAAAATTCTGTTTTGCATTCGATCGAGAGAAAAAGTCTTTAATTAATTATGTTGTAATAATAAAATCTCCAAAGATTATTGACTTTGATAAATTTTAATTATTTCCTCAACTTTCCATTTTAACTATGCCTATTAGTCTTTTGAGTCTCAAATATGTATGAGGAGCTTTTATGTTTCTCAAGTCCACATCTCCAGACCTCTTGTTTGCAAAGCAAGTATTTCAAAATAACATTTCGTTAAACAATTATTAAATGATTGTTTTTGTAATTATTTTTTATTTCCCTAAGAAAACTTTGCATTTTTCATTACTGAGCGAGACGTTTTCGAACAGCCATCAAAATTTGATGGATGATGTTTGAAGGAGCCTTCTCAACGATGAAATGCGTACCCTGTTTTTGGTTTGACAAACAAACGTCTCGATCATTTGAAACTGTTGATCTTTTCGTTTTAATTATTATGTGGGATAAATAATATATTTATAGTAATACATGATCTGTAAAGGTTTTTAATTTTCTTAATTTTCCCTGATTTTCAGTTCAGCTCTTTCATCTCAGATGGACGTTTGTCAATATTTAATTATGGGAAAGCTTGCTGGAAATTCAATTATGGTAATACATAAGAACAGTGTCTATCTCTGTTCTCGGTTCATTTTCTTTTCCAGCAGCTTTCAGTGTCTTTGAACATGAATAAAATTTAATTTTGATTATTCTTTCTGCCGACTGTGGATAAATTATTAGCATCCACTGACTTCTAACTAAGAGAAACCTGCTCATTTGATAAATTGTTCAATGAAGCTTACAGAAACTAATTGTAATGTATGATGCCAGAAAATTGTATCAGATTTGTTCAACTGTTCATAGAAATTTTATTGATCTTTCAAAGGTAGACTTACTTTTCAACTTTTCTTCTTACTCAACATAGAAAGACTCCTTTCAATTTTAGTTAATTATATTTCTTTATTACATAAAACTCCTTGACTGAAGTTTGATTTAACTGTCTCTTTTATAAGTTGTTTTATAAAAAAAACAAGATGCTTCATGCGATGTTTTCTCTACGACCTATCAAACCCACTAGCAAAATCACGTGACACCCCGAGCGATTCTAAGATATTTTGTAAGGCTGTCGTAAGTTGATCCACCTGGTATAAGAGATAGGAAATCCAGTTGGTATTAACCCTATACTTTGATCTCCTATGGCGTTTTTGCTAGAAAAATCTCAACACCCTGTACCGCTTGATATGCCTGATTGGTAGTTCACAAAGTGCCATAGTTAAATCAAAATAGATCCAGCTCTTTCTTTCTCGAAGAAAGGTTTTATTAAGGTGTCACTGATAGCCTTAACACTAATTTCCCATTTGAAAAATAAATAAATAAGAACATAATTTTTTAAAAATAACATTATGTTAAAATAAAAAATTTTTATAATATTTATTATTTCAAAAAGAATGTTTTAAAACCGCTGAAACTCATTAGCAACTCGTCGAAAGTATTTAAACCTTACTAAAAGCCTCTTTGGTTATTGATTCTTTTAAGGCGAAAATTATTAAGTATTTTCTTTACTTCTTTTGCAGATAGTTTTTGTCAGTCTATTATAACTGTTATCAGAAAAATAATGTAAAATCAATAAAAAGAAAAAATCTAAAATTAAAGAAAAAATTTTGAGTTCATTTTTGCTTCAATTTTATGAAATAAATCTTTTTCTCTTTTTTACAACATTGAATAATCTGAAAAATTAGACAGGATGATTAATATTTCACAAAATATGTTCGAAGGAAACCATTGAAATATTCCCTGATTTATGGATCCAGATCATTAAAATATTATCATTGAGATGGCATTCTGTACAGTTATCATACAGATATCAAGTATAACAAATGTTAATGAAATGATTATTATAAAAAATGGTTTCCAAAATGTATTATCAAGCAAAAACATTCTTTGCACGGGGTGCCCCAAAAAATTTGCAATGTAAAAATGTAAAAATATTTCATTATTAATATATCGGTTAAAGAAGTGCACGCAACCACCGATAATGTAAATGTCTCAGATGCTGGGTTAAATAAATCTTATTTTACACCAATGAAAATTCATCATTAATAAAACTCAATGGTTTTAAATGAAAACTTTATTTGTAACTTACAAACAAAATTTTTCAGCACGTTTTTATTAATTCTTTTTTAAGAATTTTTTTCGATTAATATTTATTTATTTGTTTTAAATTTACTTCATACATTTCCTGTACTTAATTTGAAGTGATTTTGCAGAAATAATTATTTATATGACCGAAAAAAGAAATAAGTATTTGATTTTTATATGATTTTGTGAAAAATTTTCACTTGAATGCCAATCAAGATCCGAAACAGCTCAACGTGTTAGATCGGAAATGAAGCCTGAATTACTTTGTAACATAACCGATCATTAAATATCTGGAGAAATCGTTTTCTCTAAAATTACAATGGCATATGGAAACATTTACATAGGTTTTTAATGATAATGTAAATGATCACTTTCTACTTAAACAATTCTCTTTTCAAAAGATAAAAATATCTTTAAAATATTATTTTATATTTTATTATTATTATAAATGATTATCACTAAATAATATATACGCTAAGTTTAAAAATAATTAATTTTTTCAAATTATTTTTTAAAAAAAATTATTTTAATATCGAAGATAAAAAATATTGGCGAAATTTATCGTCACATTGCTCAGCTGTCAACGTTTATGGGCTGAAATCAAATATTTTTATTTTTTATGGTTTGCTGTTCAAGTCTTTTGTCCTATAATGAGTTTTAATTTTCTAGCTGTATGGTTTTAGTTTCTTGGTTAAACTGGTTACAATGAAAAATAATACTGAGTATTTTAAAAAACTTTTTACATCATCACTCATAATTATAAGAAATGATTTTTGTTTTTATCCATGATATTTTAATTCTTTGAGGTGGAAAACAATTTACAAATATTTGTTGATAATTTAATTATCATAATTGATTTTGTTTTAATTATTGGTTTTCAAGGACATTCTGTGTTTTGAAAAAAAAATCTTGAAAAAAGACTTATCAAATGTTGGTGAGTCTAAAACTCTATAGAACTTTTGTTCTATACTATTTTTCTATGGCGACCCCAAAGAAAATCAATATCAATAAAAATAAATCATGACTCACCATATTTGATTAAACCAACCTATAATAATAAGATTATCACATAATAACAAATATTTAAGTTAAGGTAATTGTGAACAAAAGTAGTTTAATCAGCATCACAAACTATTTAATTAACATCATCATAAAACACGATTTTTCACATGTAAAGATTTGTACACCTATTATAATTCGGTGACCCGTTTAATAATGCTTGTTGATCCTATATTGGGTAGCGACCCCGATGTTGAGAATCACTGCAATAGAAGTTCATAAATAATCTTAAAATATCGTGTTTATGTAGAAAGAATTACTATTTTGCTAGTCTAAAAAAGAAGTTGCACATATGATAAATGTGTATTTACCTACCTTAACAATATGCAGACATTTATTCCAATGAAATTGTAAGCAAGTTTCATTTCAAATATAAAATAGCCATTTCTAAGCATACTTATACTTGAATATTTTTCAAAAGTAATAAACACGAGCTCTTAAATTAAGCCATTTCACAAAAGATCAACATTTCAATATCAGATGTTGCCTATACCAGACATTTCAAACATACGACCAACTCGCCGTATCTGCGTCCCAAACATAGGTTCCTAAATTTACACTATATCACGGCAGAAGATAACCTTAGTTATAAGAACATGTGCGATTTTTTGCCAATTCTGTAAACTTTTGACTAACTACGCCGTCAGCTTGTTAGTTGTAAGCAAAAGATTTTCTTACATAAATAAAAAATCTTTGTCTATGAAATGGCTAATGCGCTCTGAGCCATAATTAAAAGAAAATTTATAGAAGAAGGGGGAGTAATTCAATACAAGTGGGAATCACAGTATTTTTGTATAACAGTAAACGGAAAGATAAAATGTCTAATTTGCAACGTCAAAAGAATACAACTTGAAAAGACATGAAACGAACCGTCGATCTTACCACAGATACGAAGACTAAAGCGTGGTTCAAAATTAAAGGAAATGAAGACCTAAAATGAAGACCTGTAAAAGACCTAAGATTCCGAAAGGGCATGCCGCTTCCGTTACGGCAACCTGTGGATTAATTAAAATGATCGCCATCATTGTGAAGTCTTATCATGAAGAGGATTTTTATTAAGAAGATCCTTGTAAACAAGCTAAGATTGTATGTTTAGAAAAAGCTTACTTATTCAAAGATATTTCATTAACCACAAAGACTGATTCTTAACGGATTGATGAAGTGTCGGGTCATCTGGTATGAAAACCATTGTTATGAGAATTTTTCTATTGATGTAATTGAAATAGCAAAGCTTGCATTCTTCATTGACATTAATATTTTTGAAGGGACCTCCTGTTTGGTATGCCAATGCTATGAAATAAACAAACAAGAAATTTATTTTGTGTATATTTCGTCAAAAGTCTTAGGCATTTAAATTCTTTAATCAACAATCACAATTTTCAAAAGAATTTTTGACAAGCATTGCTAATAATATGTGTGACCTCCTTTTTTGGATGCGCATTCATTGATCATTTTCGACATCGATTTACTACTACTACTACTACTACTACTACTACTACTACTACTAAAAATAATAATAATAATAATAATAATAATAATAATAATAATAATAAAAATAAAATAATAATAATAAAATAATAATAAAAATAATAATAATCATACAAAAATAATAATAATAAAAAAAAAAAATAATAATAAAATAATAAAATAATTAATAATAATAATAATAATAATAAATCGATAAATTGCTGAGCGAAGAGATGGGGAACAGAAGAGAAAATATTTTGACTGGATGAACCAATCCAGTGAAAGACATTATAAAAATTTAATTATCCCATGTATGCATAGCGAGTGGAATATTGCCTTTTATAATCTTTTATCATTTTTTATAAATAAATAATAATGAAATCACACAAAAAACACATCGTTATTTTTATAAATAATTAAATTATTTATTCATCCATAAAGGATTTTTCATAAGGATTTCTTTCGTTAAACTACTCTCAAATTCGTAAAAATCTGAGTATAAAAAAACAGTGTAAATAAATATTTATAAAAAGGTTTTTTATGTAATTTCTAGTTTAAATATTTATTTTTAAAAATAATATTATTATATTATTACTATTATCGTTATTATTATTATATTTTTATAATGAATATAATTATTATATTATTTTTATTATTATTATTATTATTATTATTATTATTATTATTATTATTATTATTATTATTACTATTATTACATTTGAACAATACATTGAATATTTCAAAAATATTTTTAACATTCATGTCATAAGAAAATTAAAACTAGAAAAATCTTTAATTATCCTGCGCTGAATTTTAATTCCAACAACGTCATTGTATTAAAACAAATATTGAAAAATATATATTTCAAAAATTTATATTTATTATTTTTCCTAAATATTTATGAAATTTATAATAATATACAGATATATTATTTTCCTCATTTCTATCTCATTAGAATATTGAGTTTCATGTTTGCAAAATATGTTACATTCACAATGATCAGTTTAAATCAATGTCATTATTTTTTTTTCAAATAGTTTTGTTTTAATTTACCGAAATATTTAATTAATGGATTTTTATAATAATTTCCATACAACCTTTGTTCTAAATTTTCGCTGATAGTTCGTTCTCCATTTAAAATTGTTTAATTGTTTTAATTGTTTCTGATCTTCCTTTCCAGACAGATCTTTTTTATTTTATATTGATGAAACAATTTTTCGATCTCGGTAGTCGTACACCTGCTGATAGCGAAAATTTTTTTCAACTTAAAAAATTTGCTATTGTCAAGATATAACAAAAATTATTTAATTAATTTTGTCAAAATATTTGTTTTTTGTAATAAAATGTTAGAACAAAGGATTCATAACCTAAACATGGCTATGGGGTTCATACTGTCGGGTTCAGAAATGGAAGAACTATTCTGTACATTATCCAATCGGACGCATGTTGAAAACCCTAAACATCATGTCAAAAGTATTTCAATGTTTTCAATGAAAACAAAAAGACTAAGAAAAGTAATAGATACGGACTCAATTAAACATGACCAAAACTCGAAACTGTCCAAGAAAGGTCAAAGAACTTTATTTTCATCAGGGAAAACTTGTTTAAATTGTTATTCGAGTATGGAAATAATTCAGAAATGTCTGTTTTTTTCCAATTAATTCTGTAAATATTATATAGAAAAAAATTGAAGTACACCATCGACAAGTGGTAAAACAGTCACTAACATATATGTGAATACAATGGTATTACATGTAGTATTAAATACATGTTGTATTTGTTATATATATAGTTACTGACTTGACTTCCTTCTACAAGTATATGTATTTATTGTTATTATACATGTCATAGGCTGACATTCTTTTCAAACTTTGGAACAGAAGCACTGTCATATTAATTAAGTCATTAACTTATAAAACACCCACATTAACTCTTATTATCATTTTATCTCTGATTACCTTATGTATTAATTTCTCTTCTCTCTTTATCTTCTTTATCTCTTAACAACTGTCTGTCTCTCTCAGTTAATAACCATTCAAGACATATCCACATGAGCGGGGATGGCACACTAACGATGATCAATACAAAAATCAAAAGAAGAAGATGGTGTATGATGCACATTTTCCTCGGAAGAGGCTTTTTGTCATATAAAAATCTTTGTTTGATTGTTGTGTTTTAATTCACCAAAAATTTACCAAGTTTCAAAAATTGGTTGATTGTTAATGAGAATAGGAACAGTAAAAACATTCTTTATTAAACAATACCAAATCCATGAATTAAAAGCAGAATTGTATCACTTTGCATTTCTACAAATTGCTGTGAATTAAAGCGCAGGTATCAATATTATTTCAACACGGTGAAGACATTAGGAAAAGAGGAAGTGACAGAAAAATGTAATAATAGCAAGGTAAAGAATAAGACCAACAATCTCAATAATTCCAAAGGAGTTAAGGGAAAGAGAAAAACCAAACCAGCTGAAAGAGGTAGAGGTAGAATATTTTGTGAATCTCTGAAACAAACCAAGAATGATGATCAAGAATCAAGGTGAGCACAGGTAAAAAGCGATTATAAAAATAATATAATTTATAATGTAACAGTATAGTAAATAATAACAAAACCGTAATTACAATAAATATAATTTACCTAACGACTGTTTAGGTATTGATCTTATCTCTGAAATTTGTTATGATGAACATCGTTTGGTCACCCTTATGCATAAATGAAACTTTTCTCAATCCTGACAGTTCAAATCTATACAGGTACATTATACAGTCACGTACGCACTGTTTACTGTCACACATGAAAAGATTCTTCCAAGACAATATCATTTCTACATTAAAAGTACCGTCAATTTCGGCGGGATATCATCAATTGACTCATAGTAGAACAAATAAAACAAACCTAGGAAACTTATTATTAATAAGTATCTACAGTTTTCTAGATTCACTTTTCTAAATATATAACAATGTGTATTGCATGTCGTTTAACACATAACTCTTGGTTAATGGGTGTAAAAAGTGGTGAACTAAAAATTAAAAATTAGCTTAACTCAGAGTTACTTATTAGGTTGTTGGAAAAGTGAGGCATTTTTGAAATCTTTGAAAAGTTTATTTATCTATTTACAAATCAAAAATCAATCAGCTATATGGGTTCTATTTTGTTTGAAGACCTTTTTTTGAAGAGAGAGAAATCAATGAATGTCTGACAGCGAAATGTCAGATGAGTATGATTGGTGTAGTAGTGAGTCTAATTCACGATACGATATTATTTGATGAGTCATCAAACTTTTATATGGCTTTGCATTGTCATAATGAAGCACAAATCTTTTTGGGTTCACGAGTTCTGAGCGTTTTGAATGATGACTTCGTTCAAACTGCCCAATTGTCAACGATACACAATCGAATTGATAGTTTTATTTCCTAGAAGCAACTCAAAATAGAAGACCAGAAAAGGGAGTGTAAAATCTTCCCCTGGTGACTCTGGTTTCGATTTCGCTTAAGTCAAAAAGTCTGAATTCAGATCTTTAGTGTGTTACATTGTAGTAAGCAATTCAATTTTCATACGAGGTTACAAACGATTGTTTGTCTTGTTCTTAATGAGTATACCTTAAATGTTCAAGAGTGCTGTCAAATGAAATTTTTTGAGTTCATAAGGAGTTCAAAGATCAAATCTGTTGACATTACAGATTCTTTGGATAGTCATGAATAGCTCTATATTTCGCCAAAATGTCGCATCGTCTAATGCGGACATGTGATAATTATTCCAAATCCTTACGTTATTAGAACAGAAAATATTCAATTATCATTTGAGGATTTATCTTAAATGTTATATAATTATTTTCTGATATAATTGAAAATATTTTGGACCCGGTCAATAATTGTTAATAAATAGTAAGAATTAAAGAGGATAAGACTTGGCGATGACATAATTAAGACTATTTCGTAATATTTGAATGATAAACAAATGATTATTTATATATTGTCTGTGGACATTGAAGAATCGCTCATGATAATTTTTTAATTTAAGGAAAGATATCAGTGGTTATTTCAAAAACAAGAACAACATACATTGACAAATTATTCGGTTCAGGATTGACAAATCAAACAGAACACAGTGACGTGGCAATTTTGATTCATCGCAGTTTAAATGAATAATTCACGATATTTTCGAACACACGTGTAGTTGGACGTAATGATAATTGAAGATTCATTATCATTAAACATTATTGAAAATATCACATTTTTCAATGTTGAAGAGTACTTTATTATAAAAATAATATAATCAATATATAAAGTCACTAGCTGTAAAGCTTGCACATGAAAAACTGTTCTAGGCAATAAATTGTTTCTTGTTTTATTCAAAAACATGGATATTTATAGAACTACATGTGAATTTATTTTCTGCAATTAAACAAAAGCAATATATAACTTATAACGGAATTTAAATGAAATAATTATGTTTTTATTTCTTTTTTTAATATTTTTATTTATTCATAGTATTTAGAGAAAATATGTGAGATTAGTTACGGGTTCCTTAGTGAAACAAAATCGGTTGTATATATTAACAGTGAATGTCTTTATGAAAATATTCAATTGTTAATGGAGTTATCGATTTTTATGACAATGGAGAAAAGGCTAATGTTTCGTATAAAAAGTATCAGTTTTAAAAAGTAAATCTTTTTTTTTTTAATGTTTTTGGTCTCAAATCAACATTTTCAGGTTTGAAAACTTCACCATTTTAAACAAGAGAAATTTATTATTATTTAAATTATTATCTTTTCTCTTATTGATTATTACTGGGCTTTCTTAACTTTGATTGATACCAAAATATAATGTTTATTTAAATAAATAATGATTTTGAGCCATGGAAGATGAGAGGAATCCTTCATTTTAAGAAAATGTATATTAAATTGAGAATATTATAAAAATATATTATATAATATAATTTATTTATGCCATTATTTATAAAATAATTATTTAATTTTATTATAAATAATATTTATTAGAAACCCTTTCAAAAGTAAAAAAAATACAGAAGAAAGTGATAAATCGATTAAGAATTTAATTAAAATATAAAAAAAATTATTGATAACTAAAATAGAAAAATATCCATTTTCATTTATTATCCCTATCAGTGAACAACATTTTCCGACTTCAGAAATTTTTCGATTGAATTTCATCTCCAGATAAAATTAATTAGATCTTTCATTGCCGATCTGATCCATCCTTTGTAAATTGTATCATACAAACTCTGATATTGATTTTATTTCTCTTACTGTTTGGGAGCTCTAGGAAGATTAATAATTATGGATTTTTCTTTTTACATTATCAAAAATGTATTCCTTTCTTCGTCATGAAATTATTAATAAGAAAATAAGGATGGAGAAAACATGAATGAACAAATAATAATAATAATAATAATAATAATAAAATTTGAAAAAAAATAAAAATAAAAAATAATAATAAATTTTAAAAAAAATGATAACAATAATAATAAAAATAATAAAATAATTTAAAACTGAACTTTAAATAAAATTTTATTATGAAATAATTATTTGTTCTTCATTTATATTTTTGCCCTTATATGGAATTTTCATAATAACAGAAACGGATTAGACACGAGACCAAAATGAATTTATAGAAGATCTAGCTTGATATGAACTAAGAGCATTTTACGATAACTCAGTTAGAAGGTCAGTAACTTTTCAGAACTTTTTTCGGCTTTTCGTTTCTAGACATAACAATGTCAAAGATAATGAATGATCTATGGCTCTGTCATATGGGACTGTCATTTATCAAAGCGGTTTGGAGTTGAACATTCAGCAGTTTCTTAACAGAATACAGAATAGATACATATAAAGATCGACCATGCATGAAACTATGAAATTCTTTGGTAAAATGGAATTTATTAAAGTCATTTCTGAAAAAAATTTCAATGAAGAACAAGAAATCAAATCAAAAACACGAAAACATAACGTTTATAGTGAATGTGGTCCATATCAATCTTCATTATCAGTTGGTGACCGAATCTACATTCCGTTGTTAATACTATATATAAACGGACTGTATATCCATTCTTTGGAATATAAATTGTTTAGATCGTTTCAAAATATGTTTTCATGAAAATATTAGTCCTCATCAAAGTCACTAGATTGGCCTGACCGAGGTGCGTGGTTTAAATCAAAATTTCCACTGTTAGATTTCGAAAAAAACTTTCATGCTATTCATTTACTGACTGCCTTTCTTGCTAAACGCAACAAATCATTCTGGTGGATTCAACAGTGGTTCAATGTTCATTAAAACAGAAAAGGAGTAGATATCGGAAATTTTGTTTTTTATTTACCTGACACTGCATTTTAATGAGGGTAGTGAAAGTGAAAGTTAGTCTAAAATGATTTAAATAGGTAACTCAATATATAACACAATTATTAAAATAAGTTAAAACAAAAAATCAATGTGTTTTCTTTTAAACAAATAAAGCCGCACGAACTTATGCACCGACCTAATAGTTTAACCATCGAATTATACATTTGAATAAATATTTACGAACTTTAGAGATATCTTTTACTTTTCACTGAAAACCACATTACGTAATTCGCGATATAATAATTACGTTAGTTAAAATCTTATGAAGATAACTGTTGAAATTAAAGTCATTTAAAATATTTTATTTTTTCGATTTAAAATAAGCTCACTGAATAAGATATTATGTTTTATCTAACGCCTGTACTGTAAAATATTTATGTACATCTTATACATAATATCAAACAATGAATCAATGCTAAATAATATTGATTTCTTAGTTTAGTCATAATTTTTCTTTCAATAACAAGCAAAGAGGGTAGACATTGGATTACATTATTAGTTTTAAAAATGGAATGGAAAATGAATAAGTACAAAAACTATGTGCAGTGTTTTTTCGTAATCGTAATATTCCTACTCGTCTTCATTATCAGATCCATGAAGGAGAGTCCATACAAATAAAACTAAGTTTTGGTAGGCAAGGCGTCGTCAAAAATGTAGAAATTCAACAAAACTGATTACTGCCATTCAAAAAAGGCGAAAAAGATCCAATAAACAAGTTGATATTCAACTTGAATAAAAAATATACAATTTTGCTTCATATCATGAAATTTAAGGCTTAATGTTGGATAGGAAGACTTCTATTACCAAAGAAAAAGATTAAGAAATGATTGGAATATCTTACTGTTGCCTCTCACATCGTATTTTTGGATAAAAATTGGGGATCACATTTAGAAGATTTATAGGGGATCAACATCACCTGTAATCCAAGACCACCCCATCTACTCATGTTCCGGAAAATAATGTTCTTCGTTATAACTTATAAGTTGAAGAAAGGTGGAACGTTGGTCAGTTGTTGAATAAAGACAATGCGTCCTTTCGGTGAAACCTGCAATGGACAGTATTTTTGCCGTGTGTTAGAAAGTAAAATGTTCCCAGTTAAAATCCAACAAAGTGATATAAGAAGACTGTATTTGGAAAATGTAAAGCCTCATATTAAGGAAAATGCATGTAATGGATTGTCATCCAACTGTGTGGCTTCTAATGTAGTCTTCTCAAACTCCAGATTTTTTCACCAATGGAAAAATGAATTTTCGTTTTCGTAGTGGATGCCATTGAAATACGCAATCAATTAACAAAGAATGAATTACATGAGCCTGTTATGCATTCATGAGAAACAATAATCGGAGAGGAAAATTCTCATTCATTCAATAACAATTTTTGATTAGTAATGGAAGAGTAGAATGTTGCGGAAGAAATAGATTCGTTTAAATATTTATTGATTTGTTATTTTCATATAACGTTTAGCTATTCTGTACTATTTTATTGGATCAATACTTTGTTTTGTATTGATGTACACAGAATTTTTAAACATCTATTATTTTTTATATTATTTTATTTATATTAATAACTCATGATTGGAATTTATGATTGAAAAATAAGTTTATTTATTAATAAAAAATTTAATATATATAAAAATAAATAAATAAAATGTTCTGAAATTTTGAAAATTAAATCTTGTATTAATTTTAATTAACTTTTTTTAATGTTTTTCGAATAAGAACCAAATTATATTTTTGTGGTTTCCTAAATCCAAAGAACCAATTTTGATCCATATTATTGATAAGACAGATTTATTATGGTTTCTCAATATATTTCAAAAATCTGTACTAAATTCTTTGGAATATTACAGTTCCAATTTTATTATGATACATGAAGTACTTCACAGACTAAGGAGAACGAAGTTAAATTCCATAAATTAAAATCTAACAGCAAATTATATAAAATATAAAATGTAAATTCTCTCACGATGGAGAAAAATGATAATTTGGCAGATTTTCCAAAACTATCACGATATTCAGCGAGAATTTCAATGAAATTTGTAAAATTCACATTTCATTTTAAATTATTTATAAAAATTTTTTTATAATAAATAAAAATCTGTCTAAAATTTGAAAATATAAAATGTTGTAAAATATCTGAGAAGATAATATATCTTTTAGACAAATGAACTGGATTTAGCTGACATTTATATTGGTAAGTGAAATTTTTTAATTTTGGTAATTAATTGTTAAATTGAACAGGCCAGTAACCTTCTAATCTCAGTTTTATTGTTAAATAATTTATTACTTATAATCTATAATTAGTAGTATAATTCATTTCCTTTCTTGAATAAAAAGTAAGATATGTCGGAAATGACGTTTTTTCATCTTCAGTTTGATTAGATTTTTCCATTTTGAAAATAAAACTAATAGAAAATTTTTATGTTATGCAATTAAATTACCGCAAAATTTATATTACATATTATTTAAACAACATTCAAAATAATTCATGGAATAAATAATTATTTGATTTTATTAGTTAAAAATGATGCAGAACTTATTCAACATCCCAATGTTTTACTCATTTTAATAATAATTATTATAAATTTTTTACTTTAAAAAATATAAAAATAATTGGGAATCTAAAATTTAGTGAAAGATATTTTACCTCTTTCCCTGCTACCCAAGAACGTCGTTGGAAAAAATATTTTCCCTAACTAACACCATTCATATATCTTTAGAGCGTAATTTATATGATTAGGTGTCTGAGAAAAAAATATTTCGATATGCTTACAATGATATTCATATACTGCCATCTAGATAATTCACATATAGTTAGTTTAGGCTGAAAATGAAAAAACGGCAATAATAATAATAATAATAATAATAATAATAATAATAATAATAATAATAATAATAATAATAATAATAATAATAATAATAGCATGTACATATGACATGTTCATAATTTTACTATAAACTAGTCCAAAAGTTTTGCATCACGTAAATGAAATTTACATTTCTATATAAAGTTTATAACACTTTTCACGATTAATTCCACAATTGACAATCAATAAATAAAAAATTTTACTTTTCAAAATAGGATTATAACAATCTTCAACGTTATAACTCAAATGTTTATCATTAAATTTGAACTTCAGGTTTTAGTTCGTTATTTTTGAAGCAGATAACATTCCACAAGACAGACTGCGAAGGAAGTTTGTGGTGTATTTTTGTTCACCGCAACATTTTTTGAATGGCTGTCGTTTTCAGTAAACTGAAAATGCCAAAGAAGCATGTCAAGGGTTTTAGTATTTTATTTAAAGAAACCAGAATTGATATTTTGAAGAGTTTGCTAATCGATGGAAGAAAAAGGATGGATTGGTAGATATTATGGATTGTATTTTGAATAATAATGTTGTTTTCAATGTGGTTCCGACCTGACGACTGGCAATGTGCTATGGAGCACAAAGTCTGAAACTAATACCAACAGAACTTCCTATTTTTTTATACTAGAAACATCACCTTTGTCAACTTTTGCATCAATGATCCAATCAGACTACTTCAAGTAGATTAGAAAATAGATACTTTGTAAGGGAGTGATTCTATGGAGCGGGACAAATTTTGATATTTATAAAATACTTATAAATGTGACATTTAAATCAAATTTCAGCTATTAAAAACAACTCATTTTCGATTTTATTTTTTATACAAGAAAATTAGATCGTTTTATAGAGCTTTCAATATAATTATTTTTTGTTTTAATGAAATAAAATATTTATATACTTTGATTTCTTTTTCACATTACTCAATTTCATTTCATAAAGAATTCATGTTCTCCCTTCCATTTATTCTTCAATTATTAAAAATCTTACAAGTTTTACAATAATTAAAATTCAATTCAATATTATACTTCATCAAAATGATTAGTTGTTATAGCATCAACCTAATTAGGAAGCCTTGTAAAGCATTGACGATGAAAAAATACATTACGAAATTTTAATGAATGAGCACGAAGAGTTTTTTGTTAATTTGTCTAATTTCTCCATTCAATGTAGAGTTTTACATCAATGTCAAAATCATTTTAGAATTTTTTTTAAATTAACTGAAGAAAAAATCTATAATAAATTATATTTTTCAGTATCAATTATTAAAAGAAAAATAAAAAATATTTTTATCATTTCCTTGATTTTCCTTAATTAATCCATTTGATCGAAATACTGAACAAAATTGTTTAAATAAATCAAATATTTGTGATAAAATATCAAACATATTTTAAAGTGTTTTTCTGAAATCGTATTACGGTAAAATTAAGGAAATAAAAATTTAGACATTAATTAATTCTCTAAAAATAATTTTTATCAAATATTTAATTATTATTGAAAAAATATAAATGAATATAAATTTTACAATGAGATAAAAAAGACTAATAAGAAAACTTCTTTGTCTAATTCCAACATTATTATTAGGGGTAAGCATAATTTTACATCGCTGAAGTATAAGTGGAATTTGAGTAATATTAATAATAATATAACATCTAAAGATTTATGTTTTGTTTAATTAAGTCAATATTGATTATTTTATAGCATTAATTTGATAATTAATGTAAGTTTGCCAATTCAGTTGCAGAAATTATAATGGAAGTAGATAAAATGCTTGTAAGCCACTGTATGTTGTTTATATTTAATCAGAGCAAAACATCAGTCGAAGCAATTTGGATCATTTGCAATACAAATGGTGATGGACCAGTAGCCGAGAGTCAATGGTTAATTATATAGTATAAGCTGTCGTACAAAAGTTCATGGATACTGAATATTTTAATTGTCTATTAACAAAATCAAATCAAAACTTTGAAGTAAATAAAAACTAAAATATGGGAACAATGAAATATATACACCTTGAGCATTAATTAAATTAATAGACGCCTAAAAATAAAATTGGAGAGATTATTAAGACAAATTCAAAATAAAATCAAACAAATTTTGTTAGCCCAGGAAATCATAGAGATACTTAAACTAGTTAAAATTTTTAAGGGGAAAAGAAAATATATGAAAATGTATCAGTTGATATAGTTAATATTAAAACAAAAAAATTAATTTATATTTTTAAAAAATATTATTTTGAAAAAATTTTGCAATATTTTCTTAATTATTTAAATTTATATAAAAATATAAACAATTTTTGTGACAACAATTTAAGTAAATATTCTGAAAGAATTTATTATTAATAATCAGAACCGGGGGCAAATCACATAATAATTGCAGTAAATACACTCTCCACTTTTCTGTCTTCCTTCAACTCGAAAGCGAGAGGAAATGTATCAAATGTTAGATTTTAATAATAGTCTTTAAAACAAAATAAAGAATTTCTAAAATATAACATGGAAAAATGAAAGCTGGGGAATTTAATTTGTTGAAAAATGAATCTGACACGATGCTTAAAGAATTGTAAAGAACAGAAATTCCCCAATCATTGTTTTACGGAAGTGAATATAATAATAAAACTATTCTCAACATTTGTAATTTATGGGACAGGGACGTTTCTTTTGTCATAAATGCAATTGTTCTAACAGATTTGAAACTATTAATTATCCCGTCTCTCATTAATCCATCAAATATTGTATCCTTTTCTTAAACCTCCCTAATTAAACATTGAGGTCGTGATGGAAGAGAATTGAGGTGAACGTAATCAATGAGAACATAAATATTGTCAATAATACCGAAGAAAATAAAGTGAATGATGGTAAGCGAAATGAGATCACTAATAAAATTTTCATCAATAGATATTTTTGCACATAAAATTTCGAATCAAATTACCATGGTGTTTTATAATGGCCATTCTTAATTACATTTTGTCAAGTCGTTTTGAAACGAACTTCGAAAGAAAAGACCTAGGAGTCAATTTACTTCACTGATCCAGATAACAATTGTGACACCGTTAAACCTGATATGATATTGGTACATGATGTGGTAATAAACGTCGACCATTGTCAGATATCAACGAAGAAATTGAGATAGAACTTCTTAAATGGTAGAAAACGAACTATCAGAACATTTGTTCATCAAAACATCATAAATTTTGCAAATTTTAAACGAAGAGCAAAAAATAAGTAGCGCTGAAATTGGTTCAAGATTTCTTTAAGGAAACAAAATCGTTTTATTTATTTTTTTATCTTATTCATATTTATTACATTACTTTGATATATGTTATGATTATTTTACAAAAAAGCTTAAGTCAACTATAACATTTTCTTTGAAATTTACTTAAGATGAAACAGTATTCATTATTGTCTAGTGCATTTTAGACAATATTTTATATTTTACATTGCTTATTCGTAAAATTCTCTTATTTTATTAAAATTCTCTTTATTTTATTATTTATTAAAGCTTTTCTTTAAATTTTAATTATTTTTTGAATTTATTATAATTTTACATTATGGTAGAATTAAATTTTAAAAATAAAAAATATTAATTGATTTCTATTTCCAATCTTTGAATTTTATTGTTTTTTAATTATATTGATTATTAATGCCTCACCAATTTTTCTTTCTTCGTCAATGTCGAATATTACTCATTACCACAGAAAATAAATTTTCATTTGCGTATTAAATATGCCATGTTAAATATTGTTGTTCTATCCTTGCAACTCAACGTATTTCAGCAATTTTCTTGTTTTGCTATTTGTGAGTTGATGCTTATATATTATTGTTACTTTTCCTGTCAAAAATTTAATCAAAGTATTTTTATTTAAAGAGTGAAATTCAGGGGAAACATTGTCAATGTTAAATAGAAAAACTTGTACTTTTCATTTTTTTACATTTTTTCTTATCTAGAAGAATAATAATGATTTTCAGTAACAGTGAAGAAAATTAAAGTTGACTGAAAATGGTTTGAAGGAAAAAGATCGAAAAATGTATAATAGCATTATTATAATAAATAATTATTTGACATGCATGTTTTGTATATTTATATATAACTTATTCTCAGATCACAAAACAGTGCAGAGTAGTAGTGAGAGTCTATCTTTCCTTGGACAAAGTCAATTTTGATCACACTTCTTGCATCCCAGAATACATTGAGAATTAGACATTTCCAGTAAGATGTCCCTGAACAAAGTATGTTGGTGTCTTTTCATCAGGAAATACACATTCACGAGACTCAAGCCTACTATACTGATTTTAAAGACTCAATAGAGTGTCGTCCTCTGTTACAATATTCTTCAAAAAACTCTGTTCAAGAGAATGAAATAAGTCCCGAATTTCTTGAGATGCTTTCATTCGCTTTTGTCGCATCTCCACTGTCAAAAATCTTGAGAAAAATCTGCTACATAATTTTCTGATTCCGATACTCTTTAGCATGTTCTGCAAAGTCTCCTTGCTAATATTAAGTTTAGTTGAAAGCTCTCTCTGGCTAACTTGTCTCTCTTCTGTGACGATTATTTTTATTTTTCCTAATTTTTGTTTCTCAATTTCTGAAGGTTGTCCACTTTTTTCTTCGTCAAACACATTTTTCCTAACATAGAAAAACTCTCTGATCCCATTGTATACAGTCGCCTTGCATTGTGCTTCATTTCCATATGCTTCTTCCAGTTGAGAAAAAATTTCCTTCTTTTCTGTCTTCTTCAACAACTAAAACCGCATGACGCTTCGAAATTCCACTTGATGATACATTTTTTTCAAAAAAGTCATACCTAATGTCAACAAAAACCTACCACTTTAAAAAAGTATAACAAAACTTACCTATGTATATATTAATTTATTCATGAAATTTCATGAAATTTCCAATAATATTTCTATACGAGTCTACGAACATTTTATCTACACCACATATAAAGTAACACTTTTCTTATATTTTTGTCGTTGAGAAACACAATTGGAAAAAATCAGTTTTGTAAAATTTAATTAATATATTAAAAGAATAAATTTGATGTCAATTTTAATTACGGTAATAATTTTTGAGCATCATTTGGATTAAAAGTATTTAAACTTCTGAATTTTGCTCTTAGTAGAAATTGGAAAGTGAATTATAAATATAATTCCATTAATCAATAAAGACACGGAATTAATTGTCAGAAAAAACCTGAACGTTTAATAAATTGGATCATTGGAAATTGGAAAATAATTGGCTGGTTTTTATAAAAATAAAAAAACGTTTAATTAATATTATTTTATCGATTAAACAAGTAGTCACAATTCCCCGGTACCTATAGCTTCCATAGATCTACAAGCTTTTTAATTCCATATTGATAAATAACTTATATGAGGTAGCTTTACCAATCTTCTATGGAACTCGGTCGTTGGCTTTACAAACTGTAATTTAAAGAATCAAACCAATAAAAATCCTAATCAATGTGTCCATAATATTAAATAGTTTGATTTAATTTTTTCGATCATGAAATAATCCTTCAAAAAACTTAAATATTACTTTTCTTATCACTTAACTATTTCTTTAGAAATATTAAATGAATTAATATAAATTAAAATTAAATTAAAGTTATAATAATTATATTAATAATAGTATATATAATAATAATAATAATAATAGTATATATAATTATAATAATAATAATAGTAATAATAATAATAATAATAATAATAATAATAATAATAATAATAATAATAATAAAAGTTTTCTTCTCAGAAGTATCTTTTTAATTAACTAAATGGATTATTTGACAAGATTAGTTAAGATGGTTATGGAAAGTAATTATTTGAAGTAAATAATAAAGTAAATAGTGAAATTTATAAATATTTTCAAGAGCTTTACTCATTTCTCAGAAAATATACTTGAATTTCTTCGATAATGATTATTTCAATTAATGTAAAAACAGTAAAAATCGCAAAA
>JBBMKC010254998.1:0-10144 GCA_037834085.1 Bipalium vagum | reverse complement strand
AGTAATAATAATAATAATTATAATAATAATAATAATAATTAAAAAAATAAGTATTAATGAAAAAGAACAAAATTATTTTTTTCTATAAAAATAATATATTTCTAAAATAATGTAAAATAATCATAAGTTTCCACGACAATAAAGTCAGAACATTTTTTTCGGAAAAAAGAATCAAGCAAAAACGATATTTTTCGGACATTGAATAGACCGATTCTATAAATTCAATTATTATGATTCCAGCGCTATTAGAGAAATGGAATGGAAATATCTGTCACAGATCAAAGTCTATAAAAACTCTAACTTAATTTTATATCAATTATGAAAAAATATTTACATTCGATCAGTGCAATGTATATCATTGATCATTAATTTTATTAATAAAACTGGTTACATTCAACTAGTAGTGGTTTTTACATTAAATTATGTATTTTAATAATTAACGGGAAATATTGTAGGGATTTCAGTTCATTATATACTTTAAGGGGATTTAAATAGATGGCTTCCTTCTTACCTGGTGTTGTTTGGGAAATTATGATCAATATCAGTACACTCATCTTCAATCTGTATATACTAATAAAAATTTACTAATATTTTTCTTAATTTCTTTTTCAATTATTGACTTTAATTCTCTATTGGATCTGACTTTTATAGAGGAGTCGTTAGTTTGAGCTTCTTATTGTTTTTTCGATATAACCTCGTTTTCAAATGGCTTGGTTGGATTTAGAATCTTTTTATCTTTTACATGTTATACATGATAAGTTTCATTTTACACAAAAATAATTTATAATTATTTTGGTAAACTAATCCTATTTTTATTTTGTTTAATTTATTTTTTTATTGAGTGAAAACGATGAAATATGGTAAGTATGGTAACAGTAGTTCTTTTGAAGATTATGTATAGATACAATATTTGTATTGGAATTTTGCTGCATTTAATTATCCAATGTAATAATTTATTAATGTCTTTTTATAATTATTTTCTACACAATATTTTTTATATAATATTATTATATTTTTATAAATATATTAAAAATTTTGGATTAATTTTTATTTAAAATTTTATTTTAAATTTTATTTTAAAAACTGTGACTTAAAAACTTTTTAAATTTTTAAAACTTTATATTAAGAAAATGTAATAATCGTTAATTTAGGCGGAGGTCCTTATTTTAAAAAATTCAATCTAACTAATTGCTCGAACCATTCCTTATAACATTTATCTAACAGCAAATATAGTTCGGCTATTCCGGATTAGTATAATGTGTACAGTTTCCATAGTCCCAATTTGTAATATATAATAGTTTATTTTTGGTACAGTTCATATAATCCGGTATGAAAATTCAAAAAACTTAAATTATTTTCTAACCTGGATAAACATTTTTAGTGAAGAATATTGACAAATTATTATTAAAAATTAGAGGTAATAAAATAGATATTATAATAATTATACCAGGTGTACAAGTGTGACTCAGTCGCTTTATAATTGTCTATTATTTTTTAACAAAGGAATATTTCAAAATATTATTATTTATTTCTAGTGCACTTTAAGTGTTATTTATCTTTCTGTTCCAATTTTGAAAAATGATTATGCATATTTTTCAATTTTAGATCAAGCCATTTCAGATCTGGAAAAGGTCAGTTGTGGGAAGCATTGCTTTTTATATTTAATTTGAAGAAAAGTCCTGCTGTAGAGGCTTGTGAAAACCATGTTTTATCCAAAAGAACTTGTCGATAATGGTTTTTTGATTCAAAATCAGTAACACCCAATTTACAGTCACGCTTCGGAAATATACAAATTGCTTCTTAACGACATCCGGTCTCATGTTGCAAAAATTATAAAAGATAAATTCAGAGTTGAATTGTGGAGTATTACTTCGCCCACCGTTCTCATTTGATATTGCTCCGTCGGATTACCACTTGGTATGAGCAGAGCTTCAAGAATTATTATGTTTAAAAAAAGGCTAAAGGATTGAATTTCATCGTCAATTTTTCGCTGACGGAATTCAAAAATTTTGGAACATGTTTTATGAATGATGAAATTATTTGTAATAAAAATTTCTTTCAAAATAAACTTTAAGAAACAGCGGAGTCATACTTGTAAACGTAATACTTTAATATTATAGATTAACTTAAATAATAATCTGGATTAGCCAAACTCCACGGTATGAAATATCTTTGAAACGTAAACATGGAATTATATTTACGTGTTGAAAATCTAAAACTTTAATAAAAATTTTGTATGAAGAAATAAAAAACATTTAAAACATGTTTGTAATCTTGGTGGTTTTGTAAATGTTAATTCTATCATTTTACAAGTTCAAGTGTTACCGACTCTGAAATCGTTACCGTTCTTAGTTGAGCAATAAAGAGCGATAATAATGAAAATGATGTCAGTGAATAAAATATGAAGGAAAAACCATCCAGCGAACATCTTAAAGAAGATTATGTACAAAAAAATGCTGTCATGTTGAAGTTATAAAAGGAAATTATTAATCCATCAAATCAATTGAGAACTCATCATATTTTGATAGAATTTAAAATTTTGTTAAGTAAACTTTTCAAAATATATTTTGTTATTATGTGACTAATATTATCATGATTCAGCTAATACGAATATGATCTGGATTGGCTAAACTCCATTGTATTTAAATTTATAGCTTTGAAATGCTGTGCCAAGTTGATCAAAAACACCATTTCATCGCCTATTGCTTTTTTATTTTAATTGAGGTAGAAAGTTTCAGAAGCGGTCCAGACAATTCGTAACATGTACGGAAAACATGTTTTGACCTGGACTACTGCAAAATATTGGCACGAGAAATTCAGAAATAATAAATAATATTTACTTAACATTTCACATATATTCAGAAACCTCGTGCCCATAAATTCTTTTAATTATTATATCAATTGTGAAATTGTTCATAAATCGTCCGTTTCCTATGAAAAGATCTGATATAAACTTTGATCAATAAAAACTTTCCTATTAATAGTTTACAAAGCTCGCAAGGAATTCACAGAATATTCAATAATAGAAAGAATTACTAGAAAGAGACTTAAATATTAAAAAAATATTTTCCGAAAACAATGCTCAGAAAATAATGTATGACAGTATAATTAGTAATACCTGAAAAACTGAGCTGATAGTAATAATTACAATAAAAACTGTAAAAAGATAATACTGGGATTTCGCTTCCTCGACAAACATTTATATGCATGAATCAATTGAAGGAGATAAGGTAGGTTAAACAACCTAAATTCATTCTTCTCCATGATAACACAAAACCGCACAGAGCAAACATCGTCAAACCACCTTCCGCTTGTTCTCTCTAACAAATTGAAGGTATTACTTTTAAGAAGAAAGAGAGCCTTAAGAATGGTTGGCCAAATTTTTGAGTAGATCTTGCGTTTTTTTTTGGAACAAAGGTTTGGTCAAACTTTTGAAAAGATAGTTGTACTAAATAATAACGGAAATTACATTATTGATTTATTTTTCATTATTATTTGTGAAAAAATGTTTTCTTGGTTATAAATATATAGATCAAAATAAACACATTCTATTAAGGTGGACCATAAGTTTAGAGTATTTTGTATATTGTACTTTATTTTAAGTAAAAAAGCAAACTTTTTATTAAAATCCTATTTTACTTATATAAAGGTGAACAATTCAAATTTGGTAAATTAAAATTATCTTTATAACATAGTGATATTTTTGTATTATTTAAACTAATTATATTTTCTCGAGTAGAACGAGAATTAATATTGTACTAGTTGCAAATCGATCCCAGAGTAGCTGGAGCTATTCAAAATATTTGATAAATCAAAACAAAAAGATTCTTTGAGCAAAAGTGCCGCTTGTGAATGATTCAAAAAGTTTCGAAATGATGATCTATTTCGATAAATAAAATTCATTCTTATAATTTTTGTATTCAGTCACAATACTATAATTCAAATTTTAGAAAATTTTTCTAAAACCTATATATCATTCTTTCTCCTTTCTTTGGTGGCTTCATTATTTCCTTTGAGGTTTTGGTTTAACCTTAAAATCGGTCAAATGTTAAAAATAGGCCAAATTTGAAACTAGAAAGATGTTTTTATTTCTAAGAGGTAAAATATTATAAATATTTATTATATATAATTAAATATTTTTATTTTTATTTTTAACAAATAATTTTCCTATTTTATTTAAAAGATATCTTTCTGGTTTAACCTCGGACCTTTGTTAGAACCATTTAATACATATTATTAATTTTTCAAAATTAAATATCTCCATGGAACTGTTCTACAAAGACATAATTATTCTCAGAGATATTAAAATTAATTAATTTATAAAACATTTAAAGAATTAATAACCGGATATAAGAACTACATCTATTCACATAAATACTCCTAATTATAATTAAAATTTTTAATTCGAGAATTAATACTCGTATATCGCTTAACTTGTGCATTTAGTTAAATAATTTTTTTTACAAATTAAACCAAACATATTAATAAAAATAATTACTTGCCATAATTGTTCAGATAATTATTATAATTGTCTCCAAATGCAAGGTAGATCTTAGTCGCTAAATTAATGTCAGAAAAATTGCTAAAATCCATCTGTCACGTTCGGAATTTGATATTAAAAAATAAAATATCTATTAAATGTTTTGAAAAACAATAATATATTCAATTGTGGAGTAGAAATATTATTAAATATAAATTATTGAATAAATAAATTAAGAAATATTTTGGTATTTTATTTCTCGACCTGATAAATTTAATCATATCAATATTAATAAAAATGGGGAAAAATCCATCCACTTGCTTAAATGTAAAAATTAAATGAATTTTTTTTTAAAAATATTATTTATTAATGCAAATTTGCTAAAATCGTATAAAATATATTTTTGTATTAATATTTGATGATATCTCAACAAAATCAATAAAATAACAATAAATTATTTGTTTTAGGCATTATCAATTCATGTTATGTCGATCAGTGTTTTATCATATAGACTAGATTCAGTTTTTTATATGTGTCAATGTATACCATGAATTATGTACAAAACGTGTGAGATTTTATCCTTTAATTTAACTAAAATGGATTTTTCATTTATTAAAACAATCTGGAAATTATGTTCAAATTTAATTAAATTTATAAAAGCTCCAATAATATTTTAAATATACCCTCCATATGAAAATTTATTACACAGGTCAGATGAAATTTACAGTTGTAAAATGGGTATAGCGATAATAAATTAATAATAGTTATAAACAATATTATTAAATTTAAATATAATATTAAAATAGATTTTACTAATTTTATCCATTTTCCCGTTGTCAAGTGATGGTCTTCCGGACTTGGAAATATCAATAACAATGCCTGTTTCTTAAAACTTTGCACAGATCTTTCTTGCTGTTGGTATATTTTTGCATTTTAAATGTTGCAAATGCCGTCTAACAGACGTAACTGAACCCATCTTAGCCATAAGTAATACAATTCTAATACGTTCATCATTATCGATCATTATCTGAAAAAAAAATGTTATGTATTTATATTTCAACTTACTTAAACAAGTTTAAACAATTACCTGAAATTTTAAAAGTCCTATTTTATTTAAAATCTGAATCAGTTGTATTTAATTGAATTATAAAATTTTTGCTGAGTTTACAAATCGGATACTTACTTTTGACACATCCTGTATATTAATAACAATTTTAAAAATAATCATTAACAATTAACTTAATAAAAATTATTTTTAATATTGCTTCATAAGGGATAAGTTTGTTCCTGATAATTTTATTTGCCCACAAAATGTTCAAAAAATATGTAGGATTATTGGAAATGTCATCAATGACAGGCAAGCGAAAAAATTTGTTTAATGAGTTACGAAAGTGCGACAGTTATTTCAGAATAAGGCGAAATTGTTGAGAGAATGAGATTGTTTTAAACAATAATATTTTCCTAAGTTGATTGAAGAAAATCAGATGGTCGATATCAACAAAATGTTAGACATTCTTGGATTCATTTGATCAAGTGTTGTGAAAGTTCGAGTAACTGCCTTATTTGGATGCATTTGATTGTTCTTTAACTTAAGTTTCTATCAATAGTTAATACTAAAAATGATGATATTTCACCAAAACAACCTCAATGTCTGAAATGGTTACTCTAGTTAACCTACGTTGTCCATCTGACTTAAACTATTTTTCTAATTTTTTATCATTGAAATCATTACTGGATATTATAATAATAACGTTGTACTTTGAGAATTGTTATATATTTTACTTTGACCTTGACAAATGATTTTCCAATTGATTGATTAGGTACCTATAACAAAATCCATTATTTTTAGTCTTAAATTATTCAAATTTTTTGAGTAATACTTCTCATCTTAAAACTTAAGGAAAAAAATTTGTTTTTTTTACTTTACAAATGTAATTGAAAAAATAATATTTTTGTAAAAAAAAGTATATTTCTTTTCTTTTAGTAAAAATGCTAAAAAATTGTTGGGAATTTTAAATTATATATTAATGGAATATAGTTTTATTTATCTCACTAAACACCAAATAAATTTGGTATTAAAAAAGTAATGTTAAATAATTAAAAAGCAATAAAAATATTTTTGAAATATTCTAAAAGTCCGTTTTATCTAAAAAAATTGATTATTCATTTTTAAAATAATTTATTTTTATTCAATAAAAAATCTGAAAAATTAAATTAAATTTGATTTTGCGTTTATAGGGCTTTGTGGATATTAAAAAATTTAATATATTTTTATTATACGAAAATTAAGTTTTTTGGGCTTAAAAATTAATTAAATGAATCTTAAGTTTAAAATGATTTTAATAATAAACTTGATGACAAACAATGATTTATTATTTATTTATTTTCAGATTACAGTGACAGATAGATTTCTTAATAACTTTTAATTATAGGTGAAATATTTGAAAAATATTTTTTAATTTTATTTAAATTTTTTGTTCAATTTCTTTTTTGTAATTATTGATTATTTTAAAATATTGTAATAAATAATTTTGATATTTTTAAGTAAATTACGTTTTCTTTATTAATTTATAGATTAAATATATTTGGTGGTATTTGCCTTTATTATCAAGGTCTGAAATTTTTTCAATTGTTACACTTAAATCTGCTAAAAATTCTCGTACTGTTGTACGAAGATTTAAATCGACAAAAGCCTTCAATTCCCCATTATAGATGGCCGTCTTTTGTCCTAAGCCTTCCTTATCTTCAAGTGTCTCTTCTCCATCATGAAAATTTTTGAACCAACGTTCTAGCTTATGTTCGTTAGTCGTTTGTTTATTAAATGTGCCGTTAATGTTGTAACTTGCTCGCGCTGTTTTGTGACAGTTAAAATTTATATAAAAAAATGACAAGTAATTGCTTATTTTCCATATTAACTTGTAAAATTAATAACCAAGTAATCTAAAATTAATTAATGAAAAAATACACAGGAATATATTGAAAATCTTTGCGCAAATGCAATACAGTGAAATAAATAATATTCTTTACTAGAAAATATGTATTTTTGATTACGCTTTTAAATTACTATGAACCTTGCCGTAACAATTAGCTCGTAAAGTTTACTGACCCCTTGACTTCTGTCAAAAGATGTTCACAAATGAATGAATCAAAACAACTACAAATAGCACTTTATTTGAATTGTCACAAATACAACCACAATCACACAATCGTAAGAGTTAAATGTCTCAACAAATGTTACAAAATCAAAAATAAAGAATAATAATCAATCAATCAAATAATATCAATTAAATCAAACTTTCGATAAAAATGTCAATAAAATTATGTTAACTTTAAACAGAAAAGTAAAAGGAAAAACAATTATACTCTCATAGATCCTGTCGATGACGGGTCCAAAGAGGTATTTGCTGAGCCCGATCCGATTCACTCAGAAACCTCTTAACAGAACAGGACCCACCGTAAGCTCCTGTCACATTAACCCTAAAGCACATAAAAATTTTATCAGCGTTAACGCACAAAAGTGCCTATGAGTCTCTATGATATAATACTATGAAAAACATACATTTTCATAAAAACTAAAATGAAACATAATTAAAAATTTAACAAAAAAACAAATTTAAATTGCAAATTTTCAAATAATGTTGAGAACCTGGTTGCATTAGTTGCTCTGTTGCGGGATCAAAGTAGTTGAAAAGGATCTGATTTATCATAAGCAAGCCAATTCAAGAATAAAAAAACACCGAAAAACCGATCCAGATGCTCGTTGACTAAGGACTTGAACCTCAATGGAGGAATGTTATTGTAATAAATAAATTTTATTTGATGAAGCACTTTAAAATGATATGCAAAATGAATTAAAACAATACAAAAGTCAGAATAATGTAAGATAAATGAGATTTATAAAAACTGACACTAATTTTTGAATAATAATTTTCTTTAAATTTTCATTTTGTTTAGTTTTGTTAAAATAAGCGTTTTTGCACTCTTAAAAAAAATAGTTTTCAATCTAATAATTTTTAAGTAATATATAAAATAATCATTTCAATTGTTTGAGGAAGTTATCCAGTATTAAAACAAATTAAGCCATTTTCTTATAGTCATCACTATGGAAAAAATAATAAATCAAGTAAGCTGTAAGGAAGCTTAGTTTTCTTTTTTCATTGATTTACTGTTGTGTCCCAGAAACGAGTTGAACAACCTCTGCCTTCCTGTATGAAGAATAAAACTGAAGCACATTTTTTGTTTCAAACTATTTATCATTCTTAGTCCAAAATTAGAGACATAGTTTCATACGAAATCATTTTCCTCCAGATTAGTTCGGTAATGTAAGCCTCTGTGTTAAAATTGGCAATATTATGGTAAATAATATATCATTCCTGAAAAATTTTGACAGCCTTACAATCGAATTTGTCAGCTGGCTGTCAGGGAATAATATACAATAATAATATAAATGAATAAAACCATGGAATAAGTGTCCGAAAAACAAGAGTATTTTGGTTTTTGGTGATTTGCAAATTGGAAATAGTCCAGAAGACAGTAACATTTTTAATTATTAGCCGAACGAAACCTTTAATATTGTCAGTAGAATTCATTATTTTATCCCAGATTCTTATCATTGCTATAATTTTCATGCATCAGAATATCTCTTGGACCCTCGTGCGCTTGACCGTATAGCTTGTCTGACATTTAAAGGAGTAGAATACCTGATTTTTCTCTTAGTGCTAAAAATATTTTAATTGTTAATATTTTCAATTTTTTCTAATCGACTTATAAGATTTTTTATTGATTCTTTTGATTGCATTAATATTACATTGATCATTATTCATCATTTACCATTTTCATTCGTTTTGTATTATCAAATTGTATTTTATTGAATTGATACGTTTTACTGATTAATATCGGTTGAAAAAATTGATTTTGTTATCGATTAGATGTTCGATTGTTCATTTGCTTTGTGCGTATAACTTGATTTGTATAATATATTAGGTTGTTCGGAAATAAATTAGCGTTTTATATAAGGTAACTTTTGATGATTTTATTGTAAATAGAATCATGTGATATTCCAAATTGATGCTTAAATGATAAGGATTCATAGTGTATATTAATTTGTTTTACTGCTTTAAATTAAAGCATTTTTGGCACATTTTTTATGTTAACAAGCCAGCAAATTAGAGCAATATATCTCTACGAATTTAAACTTGGAAATTCTGCGACAGATGCAGCCAGAAATATAAACAGAGCTTTCGGAGATGGTTATGTAGCAGAATCAACTACCCGTTGGTACATTTTTGTGTTTTGACTGATTATTACACCAACTATAAGTGAATCAGAGGTCGATTCGAAAAATTAAGTTATGGTTATAATAATGGACATTATATAATTATATATATTATTGAAGCATCCCTGATATTTACTAGATCTTCATACAATATGATTTCTTATTTCATAATGTGAACTTTTCAAAAATATGTGATATTATATTTTGTTATAAAAAAATTAAAATTATAAAATTTACATGTTAAATTTGACATAAAACTACTTATACAGGGTGCGCATAAAGTCCTTGGACTTTGTAAACGATTATTTAAAGACAAAAAGGTTTTATTATAATTACATAAAAAAGCTACAAATTTAGTTATTCAAATTCATTTTCGAATATTCCTCCTT
>JBBMKC010254987.1:0-10144 GCA_037834085.1 Bipalium vagum | reverse complement strand
CAAGTTGAACTTGTAACGATTTAATTTTATCTTGAATAAACAAACTATGATTTTTTGTATAATCAAAACATTTTTCTCTTAAGGCAACAAATAAATAAATTGAAATATTAGGTATATTATATATTTGTAAGGTTTGAGTTGTACCATCTGTTAAATTTAGTTCTATACAGTTTCTATTTAAAAAATTAATATTAATATTTTTACCATCTATAATCTAGGGACCAGATTTAATTTTGCGTTATTATTTAATTTTAATGAAGGAATAAATAATAACAATTTTTTAAAATTTAATTTTAACTCTCATTTGGTTTCATAAAATATTTCTTTATCATTACCTTTTTTTGTTAAAAATGTTATTTCACCTTGAATATTATAAATAGCTTTCTTAAAATATTGTGCAAAATCAAACATTAATTTTAATGGAAATCTACCTTGAAATTTAGATAAATATAATTTTTTTCTTGTTTTAAATCCCTTATTATTTTTTTTCATCTTCTTTAATTTTATCAGGAATCCATCCAAATAATTCTCCATCATCATTTTTATCAATCATTATAAAATTAGTTATAGAATTTGATGGACCTAAATTTTGAATAGTTTCAACTTCAGTTGATCCTAATTTTAAAGCTGCATTTGAAAATAAATAAGGTAAAAAGTTATTTTGTAAAGTAATATTATCTTCTGGTTTTATTCCTTTTATTTCAATTTCATAAATAAAATATGTTTCATATAAATTTAAAGGATTTGCTTTTGTTGTTATTGTAAATGTTAAATTTCCATTATCATTTAAAATTCTAATTGTTTCTGTATCTAAACTTACTTCATAATAATCTGTTTTCTCATATTCTGTTTTTCGAAGATAGTAATTTTTATCGTAATTCAATACTTTTCCATTTTTTAAAGAAAAATATAGAATTTTTAGAAAATATCTTTCAAAAAGCTGAAGGTTCTATTTTTTAGTCTTTTAATTTATAAAAACATAATTATATTTTTGATTCATGTGAAAATTAAACAAATAATCAAACTCTTCTTATTTAATAAAATGTGATAAAATTTTTGAATAAATTTGAGATTCATCATTTTGAGAAATTTAAAGTAAAATTAAGACATTTGTATTATTTCTTATTGATCTTAATGGTAAATCAAAATATGATTGAGATAAATATATTATTGAACATTTATTATGTCTTCCGCTAGTAAAATACATTTCCATAATATCTTGATTTTTTTCATTTATTACATCATCAAAAATAATTATTTTTTTTATTTTTATCCGATTTATCAGAAGATTGAATTTCATCTGCTTTATCTGATAATGTTACTTTGATTTCTCGTACTTTATAAGTGTAATTTTTTTCATCAAATTTATATTTTTTTCATTTTTAAACATTTGAAAAACTTTTTCTTTAGATAATCCATAATGAAAACAATCTTAATATATTTTAATGCTGGTTGAAGAAAAGTAGTTTTAGAAAAAATAATCAAATTTTTATAATCGACATAATCTTTCTTTAATAACACATTACATACATGTAATAACATTGTTTTCCAGAAGGATCATGAATTAACATTCTAAAAAGTTCTGGTAAATTAGAATTATTTTTAATTTTTACAGAATTATTATTTAAGAAATCATCGCAATAGAACTCAATTTTTTGAAAAAAAGAAAATGAAAATTTATAACTGCTTTAAATAAACTCTAAAAGTAATATATTCTCCATTAAAATTTATTAACTCATCATTATCATCTACAATTCTAAAATTTATTTCATCAATCATCCTTACAATTACGGGATCATAAATTGGAAAATTTGATCTTTCTATAATTTTATATCCCCTTCTAACAGTGTTTGCTGGGAAATAAAAAATGATATTTGTTTTTTACCATTAAAAAGTGATCCATTTACAACATTAAAATCTTATTATTGATATTTGAAATATTAATTTTTTTAGAATAATGAATTCCTTCAGTATACAACTTAATTTCAAACCCTAAAAAATTAGCTAGTGAATTATTTTGAGGAAAATGAACTTCAGATCCTTTTGATATTTTCATTATATAATTTCCTGAAACAGAAGTAGGTTTAATTTTTATGTAATATTCTTTATCAATGGTTCTATCATTTGAACCTACAGTTACTCCAAAAGGTTTTAAAGTTTTATCATATTTTAAATCATTTTGTATAACCTTTGATATTTCTTCAATTTCGTACGCACCCGAGGTTAATCTGATATTTTTTATAACGGGTAAATTTTTACTATTTATTACTGTTATATTAACTCTATTATTTTCTTCATTTATATTCAATATAGAATTATAAGTTGAAAAATAAACTAATCCCAGTTCATAGTTTAAATAAGAATCAAGATTTAAAGTATTATTAAATCTAAAAGATAGTTCTGATGTTTTACTTTTTACTAAAAATGATGAAGAAAATTTTTGAGATAAAAGGTATGATATTTTCTGTACCAACTTCCATTTAATTTTGTTATTTTTTTAATATTTTGTTATTATTTTAAATCAAATTGTATCAGCTATTAAAATATATTTTTCATAATTTTTTCATAATTTTTATCTGTAATTTTTTTTGCTTTTTTAATTTATTTAAAATATTTAAAATTAAATGATCTAGATTATCATGTCCTGCTTTTTAGCTGCTAAATATTTGCTTAATGTTGCAAACTAATCAAGAGTATGTTTTGGTTTGTAAATTTTATAACTTTCTCCTTCTCTTTTTTTTTATTAAGTTTGTTTATTTGGTCTTTAATGTCTTTAACATAATTTGATGTAATATTTGATTTTGCACTGTTGATTATTTCTATATAATTCTTCATGTGTTTTAGATTATTTTCGGAACAATATTTTCCTTCTATTAATTTTTTAAAATCTATTGTTAACTCATATTCTTTTCTAGTATTTTCATTTCTTAAGAACGTATTTTCACTTCTTTTATAAACTAAAAATATTCCTTCATTTATTGTTAAGAAATTTTTACTCATTTCTTTTTATTTTTTCAATAATTTTTTTTTCCTTAATTTTTTAATATCTTCTTTACATTCATTAATAATTATTTATTTGTTAGTTAAAATTTTATCATCTAAAGCTTTCATTTGAAAAATATAAAATTCGTTAATTGAATTTTCAATTGATTCACAAATTTCTCTATAAAGTTTTTTTCTTTTACTTGTGATATTTTTACTAATTGTTTCAGTAATAAATAAATTTAATGCAGTAAAAATTGAAGTACCAATTGGAATTTAAATTACGAATCCAATTCCTAAAGTTCCTGTCATTATTGCAAATCCAACTCCAACAATTCCTGTTACAACATTTGTTCCTAATTTTAAATGAGAATCTATTTTTGTATATTTAAATTAAAAATTTTTATAATGTGTTAATAAGTCATCTAAAACTGTTTTTTCATTCTTAAAAGTTTCAATTTTTAATTTTTCTAATTGATCTATTAAATGATAAAAATCTTTATAAATAAATTTGGAAGATAATCTTCTCTTATTTTCATTACTTTCTAAATTTGGATAAAGTTTTTCAAAAGGAGCAGTTGGTTCAATTTCCAATTTTTAATATAAATTTTGAAAAAAAATGTAGACTTTTAATATTTAACATTATATAAAGTTTAAACGAAGACTCAAAATGCTACATTGTAGTGTATATTTGAATAATACTTTTTCATAAAAATTTCTATTTCTTTTAATTCGTTATTTTGTAAATATCTATGAAAAACTATAATCTCATAAATCTTTATATTTTGTGAATTAATTTTTAATTTAAGGTTTTTATAATCTTTACAAATAGATTCAAATTTATTTTCGGAATTATAAAAAAAATAAAATTTTTTTGTAACTTTATCAGACCAAACCAATTCTGTAAATCTTAAAAATATTAAAGCTGTTCCTTTATATTCTCTAACATAATTTTTCTCTTAAGGTCTTCCAGTTACCATAAAATAATCCTATAATTATTATACCATCCAAAAATATGATAATAGTTTGTTGTTAAAAAATTTACAATATTATCAATTTAATATATATATTTTTGTCTGCAACTAATATTATTATAAATGCATTTTTCAAATTAAAAATTCTTTCTCCATCAAAATATCCAAGTTCATTTAAATTTATTTTTAATTTTCCTGAAAATATACTATTAGTTATTAAAGATTTCCAATAAGAATACCAAGCAAATGGTACAACTATTTTTTCATAAAATGTTTTATAATCATCAACAGCATAAGAATATGTTATGTTTATTTTAATTTTTTTATAAAATCTGAAAAATCTTGAAAATATTTTTCAAGAATCTTTATGCTATCTTCTAAAACTTTAAAAGGTGTGTGCTTTGCTTTCGGGAACATAGTTCGCATTTCATTAACATCTTTTTCTATAGATTTATATTTTATTTCAATATCTGAATATGTTTTATTTATATTCTTTTCTATATCTTTTTTAAAATTTTCATAAGAAATTTTCTCAAGATTTAATTGTTTTTTTATTTTATGTTCTAAATGTTTTTTATCATCATAAAAGTTTTCTTTAAATAAAATAAAATTAAAACTAAAACCTTTTAAAATTATTTAATTTTATTAATTTTTTTTTATTTTCAAATATTTGGTTCAATATTTTTTGTTCTATCTCTTTTAAAAATTTAAAATTTACATCATTATTATTTATTGGATCAGCTTTATTATTTTATTTATATTTTATTTATTTTATTATTATTCATATTTAAAATTCCTTTCATTGAATCTCCAGTAAAATTTAAAAATTAATTTTCACTTTCATTTCTAATAAAATTTACTTCTTCTTTTATTTCATTTTCTTCATTTTCATCATAATGATTTATAGCTTTGGTATAAATATATTCTCCATTTTCAGTAATATTAACAAAAACTTTCACACCCATATTTTTTTATTTTTAATTTGAACTTTTCAAAAATAACATTTTAACTCTTCTAAAATTTCCTTAAATTTTGAGACGTAGTCTCTAGCAAGCTTTGCTTTACGTTTTTCCTTAAAAAGTTTGCATAAAACATATAAAGATAATTGTACACAATACTTTAAATCTGTTTCAGATTGAAAATCTATTTTGTTGTATTCATTAACATGTTTTTCTAAATCATCAAGTGGTGGTAAACCATAGGAATCAAAGTAAAATTTTTTATAATATCCAACCCAATGAATTCCTTTTTGATTTGTATTTTGATAATTAATAATTAATGGAATTTCTGATTTAACTCTTTTTACTGTTACACCATCCCGCATTAAAACTTTTAAGGGCATTTCTAAGTCCTCAGCAAAATCTATTAAATCAAAATTTGATGAGAATTAATTCTATATTTACAGAGAAATTCTAGTAAGTTTTGTGTCATATTTTTTTAAAATAAAAACAAAAATAAATCTTCAACCTCTAGAAAAATAACCAACATTTCATAAGTTGTAAAATCTCTATTTTATATAATAATTTATGTCTCACAATATTCACAATCACATTCATCTATGTTTTTTTCCTAGATTTTTTTTAGAAAATTTTAAGCTTGGAAAACGAACCTTCGATGTGTATTCTTAATTATAATATAGACCATTTCCTTGTTTAATTATTTTAATTTTATTTTTACATAATTTTTGTAATAATTTCTTTAATTCTTTTCTTTCAGATTTCTCTAATTTTTTAAATTCAGAAGAATTTAAAATTATATATTTTAATCCTTTTCCAAAATAAGGATCGAAGTAAAGGCCAGCTCCGGTTGATTGTTTTTCTTCTTTGGGTATAAGTTTTTCGATCTCCATTTGTAATTTTTTTTATCTCTAAATCAGTTTTTGAATTTCTTACTTTTTGAACTGCAGTTGCTACGCCCCTGCAACCCCACCAGCTGCTCCTAAACTTGCAAATGTGGCACCTAAAATTGGAATTAATGGAAGTACACCACCTGATTTTTGTTCTTCATTTTCATTTATTTGTTCTTTTACTTTGTTAATTATTTATTTTGAGGTAATATTTTTCCCTGTTAAAAGTTATATATTTTGGTTTACCTATCTCAATTATATTTTGAAGTTTTTCCTCAGTTATTTCTATTTTTTATAAAAAAATTTGAAAATTAGATTTCATTGAATTTTGTTGCTTAAAATGATTTCTAAGGTGATTTATATTTATCGCTTTTCTAAAAAATCAAAGGTATAATTGGAAAATAAAGTAGTAAAATATTTTATATTTTTATATCTTATATTTTATTCTTAAGTTAGAATCTAATATTTATATAAGGAACTCGAAGATACAACCAAGCTTATTAGGAGCAAAAATCTAATATTTTAAATAAAAAGAAAAGAATAAGAGATGCATAAGAAGAAATTTTGAAAGAAGATTGCAAAAATTGAAAGAAGAAAGGAATCGAATTAATAATGAAATAAGGCAAAAGGAAGAAAATTTAATGATTTAACTTTAGAATAATTTTAATGATTTGTACAAAGGATCATTTAATTTTTCAAAAATATATGCATATTTAGTATTCGAAATATAAATACTTTATTTTCTTATTTTTTATAATGATAAACTAAAATTTAAACAAAATAGCTCACGATTTTTAGTTTAATCTAAAATTGAAATATCGTAAGCTTTTTTTGTTTAAATTTAAACGAAGCGTTAAAGCGTGAAGCAAAGAAGTTAAGCAAGCGTGAAGCAGAAAGCATTAAAATTAATCAGGTGTAAAATAAATTGATCAATATGATGACCTTGAAATTTTGAATTATTTTAATTATTTAAAACAAAACGAAAAATCAAAATTTTTTAAATTTTTAAAAAAAATTTTTAATAAAAAATTAAAATATTTTTTTAATTAAAAACTACTCTTTTGCAATTCATTCTCATAAAATTTACCAAGTATTTTTTCATTATTAAAATCAATTAATCCATAAACAAAAGGATTTGTAAAATAAATTTCATTTATAATAAAAATTTCATCAGTCCATTTTTCTGTATATCCTTTTTCAAATTTATTTTTAAACTTAAATATTCTTACATGGTTCCTAATATGAAATTTTGGTTTTACAGTTAAGTGGGTAATATTTTCGTTTTCATTTTCATTATTTTTTACTTTTAATTTTTCTGGACTTTTACTTACTTCATTAGGAGACATTCCAATTGAACTATGAATTTTTTTATTATAAAAATTAATTAAATTTGGCAAAAGATGTAAGAATTTTCTATTTCCCTGTTCATTAAATTTTTAGCGTTCTATTAAATCTTTCTATTACAACTGCTTTTCCACCATTCTCTGTTAATTAAATTTCTATTTCGTTATCATCACCAAAATCTTCAAAAGTTTTATTGTAAAATTATGTTTCTTTATCTACCGAAAGTTTTTCTCTATTATAATCTTCAAATATTTTATCGAAGGCATCTGTAATTGATTGTCCTGATTTATTTTTTAAAGTAACAGTAAAAGCAAAACGAGTACACAAATCAATAACTAGTAGAATTATTTTATAATCTTTTTCTCCAGGAACAAATGTAAGATCTGCAGACCAAACAGCATTTTTATTATTAACTTTTACTTTTAAGAAATTTTTTGGTTTTCAAAATTCTTTATGAAGTTCGTCTGCAAGTATTTTTGATTTTTCTGGATTTAAAATGTTTGAGTTTTCAAATAATTTTTCATTTGCCATATTTTTACTTGCTCTTTCTAATCTTAATCCTAAAGCGACTTTGCTCTTCATAATTAATTTTACTATTGTTCTTTCAAGTTTTTCTCTTGGAGTTGAATTTTGAATATTGTTCATTTCATGAATCATTTCTACATCTGCAACATGTCTATCATTTAAATCTGTTGATATATATTTTACATCATGTTTCATTGCTGCTTGATCAACTCGATTTATTGGAATTGAATCAGGTTTTGGAATTGGGAAAATTAATAAATCTTAATTGTCTTCAAAATTTTCTACGATTTCATTAAACTTTTCTAAACGTTTATCAACATGAGTTCCATGACCTATGAAATTGTGAACTGGATATTTTCATTAAAAGGATTTAAAGATTTTAAATGTAATTCACCTGGGTATCTTCCAGTTGTAAATTTGTTAAAAAATTTATTATTTGTAATTTGTGATTGAATATCTCCTCCTGTTTTTATAAAAAAAGATGGATATTTTTCTTGAATTTTTTCAGTTGTTTGTATTTTTGAAGTCTTTGTTTTTTTCATTGACGTCGTTGACTTTTCAGTCGTTGATGTCGTTGATTTTTCTCTGTATTCGCTGTTTTTTCGTTGAATATTTTTTTCATGTATGTTTGTTTTTTCATGAAGTCGAAAATACATGAGTCGTCAGAAATTTAATAGTGGAGACCAATAGCAATCCTAGACACCTCATACCGTTTATTTGCTCGGATAATCAACCGAAGACTATTAGGATGGATCAAAAATGGTAATCTTTTATCCCCAGCACAAAAAGGAGTGCTACACCAAGATGGATGTAGTGAACACAATCTGACAATTGTGAGTCTCAATGAACTGGTACACAGAGTAAACAAAAATCACAGGAAGAAGCATGCAGATCTTCATTTATGCTTCATAGATGACGCATTTGGATCAATCTCTCACTCACTTCTGTGGTTCACACTTCAAAAAATGGGACTCCATGAGTGCACTATATTCGAAAACTTATTAAAGGCATCATCAACATCCCTCTAAAGATGCTTAATAACTCATATCTTTACGCACATCAGAAGCTCGGAGGCCTTGGAATAACTGCTGCAATTGATGAATATATGGTCCAGAACATAGTACATGCGTTTCGTATGATGACAAGTTCTGATGGAAGCTTACGACACTTAGTAATCGCTGAACTAATAAGCACAACAGAAGCACTTAACAAAGGAAATCAGACTGATATCCACGAGGCGCTTCAGTGGATCAATGGAAAACAGTTTAAGGATGCATATTCAGCAACATGGTGGTCCAAAGTCCAAAAACGCATAACAGATATGAAACGAAAATTTGATATTGATGTAATTATCAAGCTGGGGGAACAGGGTATTGAAATTGAGCTAAAGTCACCAGCTATAGAACCTAGGAAAGCTTATTTTGACTTTAGTTCAAAAAACAAAATATGTAATTACTTGCATTAACTAATAGTAATTGGATATTTCAGGTCGTGGTCTAAATTCAAACCCCAAGGGCAATTAAGTAATGCATTATCGCTCCATCCATGGTCCAATAAGGTCATTATTCAAGGAAGTCTCTCCGTTCATGATTGGATATTTGCTGTAAAAGCTCGAAACAATATACTTAAATTAAATTACGCAACATATAAAGTGTTCAATAAGGAAAATATAAGCTGTAGAAGAGGCTGTAATGCACCTGAAACGCAAACTCACGTTCTCTGTCACTGTATAAAAGAAGGGAGGATTAAGAGACATAATAATATTCTGCAAGAGCTCATGATAATCCTCAAAAATAAATCATACAATATTGAGATGAACAAAAAATGGCCGGAAAGCAAATTTAATATGCGTCCAGATCTGACAATTACGATGGCCAAGAAGAAACAAATATTTCTCGTAGACATCAAGTCTCCATATGACAAAATTCCGAACTTCGATAATGCAAGATCCCTGAATATAAATAAATATCAAGAACTTCAAAAGCAAATTAGTAATTTAACAAAATTCACTGTCTCACTGAACACAATAGTTATCGGCGCTTTGGGATCCTGTGATCCAAGGAATAACGAAGTATTAAATAGACTCGGATTAAAAAAATCAGAGGACAGACAATTTGCAATTAATGCCATTAGAGCTGCAATCAAATACTCTCATGATATATATAAAAACGTATATTATAAGCGAATTAAAAACTTATAATTAAATGAGAGAAAAAAATCCTTTTAAAAAAAACATGTTTTCAAAAAAATTAAAATTATTTTATAATAATTTTAATTAATTATTAATTTTTTAAAAAAAAATTAAAACTGAAGTTTAAAACGGGAAAATTAAAATTATTTTTTAATAATTTAATTAATTGTTTTTTTTTAAAAAATTGAAGTTTAAAAAGAAAAAAAATTATTTGTGTGAGTATTTAAACATATTTTTGAATTTTTAAATTTTTATAAAGTGTCCTTTTTAAAACTCGATATT
>JBBMKC010254976.1:0-10145 GCA_037834085.1 Bipalium vagum | reverse complement strand
AACAGTAAAGTAAAGAATCACAAGTGACAATAAAGTTTTATGGCTGATTTAGGATTTGGAATTTGACTCTGTCGCAGAGTTCGGTTGAGTTGATCCACTTGGTTTTGGTTGTTTTGATTGAGCTGTAGCGTTTGTTGAACGTAGTCTCCACAATAATATTAAAATTTTAGTAACAATTCTTCGCTTTTTATTGTGATAATTATATAATTTGTATATCATAAATTCCCATCTTATTTTTCTGTGTTCAATTATGGTTTTCTCCGCCGTGCTTATATTTATTTTTTCAACAAATTGTTTGATTTCATAAAGACAATATTTTTAATAATACTTTCTTCATCTTGTGCAAAGTTATGATTGTTTTGCTGCATTATTTCAATTGAAAATTTAAAGTTTATTTTTTCTATTTATATAATAATGTCCTTTTAAAATAAATATTACACTAAATTTAATTTTGAATAATTTTCATTAAATAAAAGTTATTAATTAATTGAGTGTTTTACAGAATTTATTCGACTTGTTATAGAAATTATTAAATTTAAATAATCGTTGACCTCCAACCAGAAATTTTGAAGAAAGAAATCAGAATTTATTTCAAAATTGGTTTATTGAACACGTTTGCATAGTTTTCGAGCAGAATCCACCGTGTCAATGCATTTATCAAAACATTTTCGCCTGGAAGTAAAATGATAATCATTGATCAATAAACAATTTTGAAAGCATGGATATATTGGATCTTGATATTTGATTAGACATTCAACGTATTCCTTTTTGCCAGCATTAACAATAGAAATGAGCAATAAGAATTGTAAAGCATCTTTCATTTCGATTATTGATTTCTGATAATAATTATTTATAATTTGTTTGGACGTTATGTAACAATAGTTACTGATAATTTTATTGAAATCATTTTGCGAAACCATTTTGTGATTTAACTTATCTCGAATAATATGTTACAATATTTAATCATTTTTATTTGACTAATTAATTTTTATTGAAACTTTGTAAGTACTGTTTTATTTTTATTAAAACATTAAGATTATTTTAAAATTATAAATTTTCTCTAAGATATTCTGGAAAAGATATTTTCGAGATAATGGACAAATATATTAAGTACATCCCCTAAATCCCAAATTTATGAAGAAAAAAAAATTATAAACTATTTATTTTGAAGGTTAAATACCAAAAAGTATCAATGTGTACTGCAGAAAACCACCCGAAGAAAACTGAAGTTATAGATTAAAATTATTGATTTAGAAACGGATGTTCACACTAATAGCATTGAATCAAGGTTGAGACCAACCAAGTCTTAAAAAAAATTTATGCAACATTTTAGTTGGTTTAGATTACTTATTAAAAACAAAAAATTATAAAAACATTCCATCTAAAAACTTTAAAATTATCCGCAAAAAATTTTCTTATTTCAGTCTTCTAATACCATTATGTAACAAAAAACTGAAACAAAGCAAAGTTATTAATATGTTAAGCATAGTTTTTCACAGAAAATTGATTAAGCCGAGATTTCCCGAAAGCAGAATTTGTTATATATATAATTTTAAGAAACTTTTGGTATGATGTCAATTGCATGAGCCTGACAATATCACTGTACAGTAATAGTTAGGAATTGATTTTCTCTTATAAAAGAAAAAGTTTTTAAATTAATAACTAGTTTTAAAAATATTAGTTATGATATGTATAATAATATGAATAAAAAGCATATAAATACAAAAAGGAAAACCCTGATTATAAAGTTATTTTCGGTTTTTTAATGGGTAATAATCCATTATATATAAAAAATAAAAATGAAACTCGGAAAATGTCGGGTGAATGATTTAGGGAATTCTTATTTTTCCTCAAAATAAAATATTAAAAAATAATAGAATAAGAAATGCAAAATAGAATAAGTAACATTTTTAAAAATTTCAACCAACTTGAATATATAAATAAAGTACACATTTAAAAATGGAGAATTTGAGAAAGAATAATTTTGATAATAATGAGTTTAGTCCATTTTCTAACGTGTTAAGTTCAATTTGTAAACATTATGAAAATGAGTTTATTGGTTCAACTACTACTAACAGATTTATTGATAAAAAATGGAGAAGTTATTAACAACTATTATGCTATGATTATAAATTCAATACAAGACAAATAAAATATGACAGAATGCGAATACTTAAATGAATAGTAACTTTGGTACCAGATAAGTATAAAAATATTAGTCAATCCGGAAGCGGTATGGGTTCAAACCATATATTACAAAAAGTTAATAAACACATTGAAAAATATTGTTTTTACCAAGCGACAATTTTTTTTAAAAATGTTATTGTCGTTTAAATAATAAAATCTTAGTCGGAGATATTAAAAAATCCTTTATTAAGGTTTTTAAACCAATACGAAGAAAGAAAAGGAATAATGACATAATAATATTTAATATAATCTTCAAAAACACTTGTTTAATAGATAGACAAAATATTACTTTAGACATTAAAAATTGAAGATAATTTTAAACTATTGTGGAAAACGTGTAGAATAAGATATAAAACAAGTATCAAAATATAAAAATAATGTATATAAGCCATTAAAACCCCTTTAAAGTTTAAACGTGGGATTTAGAAGCAGCCACAATTGAAAATAGAAAAAATATCTTATAGTTGTGCATTTCGAGATGTAGAAAAATTATTAAAATTAAATAAAGAATAAATTACTAAAGACGATAAACCTGGAGAAAGTTTAAAAAATCTTCATTAAGAAAAAAAGCAAAATATCAAGTCAAATATTTTAATATTACAATGGAAATTGTATAGAGGAAATGATACAAGATAGTAAATATGTTAAACAATAAGAAAAGGTGAACTGACATAAAAAATGATGTCTTATTACTTTCACACAATGGATCGGGTTTTGATAATTATATATTCTAGCAAATAACTTATGTAAATGAAATAGACCATTTTTAAAAACATCTTCAAAAATAATCAGTTTAGTTATTCCAGTAGTAAAACTTAAAAGTCAAACAATTAAAGGAAAAGAAACAACAGTTGAAAAAATTTAATATTCATTTTTGATGTTCATGCAAATTTAAAAATCATCTTGAAATGATTTGTGCGAATCTTTTTATTTACGACCAGAAATTAAAAAACAAGACTTTGACCACAGATATCCTTCTTACTTAATAAATTTCGAGTTTGAACTTATTCATTTGCATTAAACGGGTGGCCAATAAAGAATGATAATTCTTTGAATGAAGTTTGACATAGAAAGCATAAATTAACTCAATTAAAAGTATTTAATAAAGAATAAAACCAAAACTTATTTAATTTAAACAGTTTATTTTTAAACCACCTTGTGCCTGTATATGGCCAAAACTCTTTGTCGAAAGGAGTCGATGGCTTGGCAAATCATATTGTTTGTGCAATTGTTTCTTTAATTTTTTCAATCAGTTTTGTACGATTTTCAAAATTTATTGATTTTAGTCTCTTTGATACTTTATCCCAAAAGAAACAAACAAGAGGACTAAGATCTGGTGAATTTGGTGGCCAATGATTTGAAGCTATTATTGAAATACCAGTCTTTTTTATGCTGCAATCTTTTCTTTGCTTCTGTGACAGCTGATATATGAAATCGCTTCCAATGAGCTCCCTTCAATACTTTGCAACGATTGGAAGTACATTTGATATATAAAATCTTGTATCAAAAGATGTTTTTGTCGGTAAGAATACAGATTTCGTCGGACCCTGATATGTCAGTCCAACCCATACCATCACTTTCAAAGGATATTTTCTCTTTTGAAAAAATACCTTTTAAATTTGCATCTTTTCTAGACCATTTTTGTTCTGACCATTTGCATCAAAAGATTTTTCATCAATAAACATAATTTTGTTCACTGCCTGTTTACTAAATCTTTTTCTTAACCAACATGAGAACGTCTTTCGTCTATTGATTTAGAACTCAGATAGATAGGGAATTTTTATTTTCCTGTAGCAATTAAATCCAAATTCATTATGTATAATATTTCCAATAGTTTCTCTTGAACATTTGAAATCTAAAACTAACTTTTTAGCTGATTTCTTTTTTTTGTTTGTTATAAGGTTTCTGTTAATTTTTTTGATAAATGTTTTCGTTCTTACGGTTCTTGGACGTCCAGAGGAAGTTCGAGCAAGTAATGATTCTCCCTCTTTTATTAGTTTAGTCCATCTGTAAATAGTGGACTTTGGTATCTTTTTGCTACATCTTCATAAATTTCTTCCAGTGTTTTCCCATTTTCATAATGGGTTTTTATAAAATTTCTTACACAGCTCTCATACGTCATTATCTAAAAGAAAATATTGCTAAAAACAACGTATGTTTATGTAGCAAGATATTAAAAACCTTGACATAAATTAAATCAATTAATATTTCAAATTTAAATTTTTTAGTTTAAACAATTTATCATTCTTTATTGGCCATCCGTTACATTTCTTATAGGGGCGAACAGACTTTACACAAAGACTGTAGTTACTTTTTAAAATATAATTATAATTGTTGTGCTTAAATACTCAAAAAACTATACTGTATGTCAAAATTACTCCAAATAGAAAAATGATTAAAAAACAGTAATTTGAAATTTGAAATTTCTTTTAGGTTAACCTTGTTAAAATCGAAGTTTCATAAGTCATTATCAAAGGGCTTAATTGTTGAGAAGACATAGTCGCCAACATCATATTTGAGGTCGTGTTGTACGGTGTAACAATATAAAAACCGTTCTGTAACTTGATGTCTGACTCGAGCTCTAACATCTTGCACATCTAAGCAAAATCAAAATTCATTGTTAAAAACCACTTTTCTGCCAACTTTCATTAGACCAGTGAAGTCTTTCATTGTACCAAATTAACCGATTAGAACGATTTAGTGGAGTCAATGGAATTCTAGTTATTGGCCGAAATGAACGAAAACCTAACTACATGTCACGGCGTTGTAAACTTCTAAAGATACACTTTGCAAACTTAAGTTATGTTGTCTCTGAAGCCTGTAAGACTTGAACCGAGAATGATAAATTGTTCTATCCATGCGCTCATTATAAAGACCTTCCATGCTTTCAATACTGCAATTTTAAAATATCTATTCCACCCAAATATTCCACACAGCCTGCAAGCAAACTCACGTTGGGAGAATCCAGCTTCAAGCATCTCATCAATTCTTCCTTTTTCAAAATCGTTATGCTCATAGTAAGTAATAATAGCAATTTTATACCATATAAAAATCCACATGATTATAAAATCAAAATATATTACCTATAAATAAATTATGATGATATCTGGAGCAATAAAAATTCAGCATATCTATCAAATGAATGCTTTTTTGAGGTTGGAGGAGGGGATAATTTTGGGCACAGTATATTTTAAAGTCAGCATAAATATGCACGAACTGTATTTGGGTTAAATATGCAATGTGAAAGAAAAAAGATTTTTAAAAAAATTTATTATCCAATTCAAAAATAAGTAGTCTAAATACAAAACGGTATAGCTAATACTGATATAAATAATCTACATAATAAAGAATAATAATTTGTGATTCTCAATAATGTTATTGGAGTTTAAGGATTTACTTTGGTTAATAACTTTTCAGCTTTTCCGATACATAAGCAAATCCTTTAAGTCTCGATTGTTTATTGAAATCTTAACTCTTCCGTGCTGATTTACGAGAACTGCTGGTTCGGTGTCGTCGACTGTGCTTAGATCTTTCTCCATCAGTCAAATCGTCAGCGGTCGAGTTGTAGTCACTGTGAAAAGGTTTGCTTTGATTGTTAATATTAGAATGAATCGATAAATTCCAGGGCGAGTGAGGAGAAAGAGGAAAATCAAATTCGAAATCCTCTGTCAGCGTAGGTATATTGTGGGAATTGGATAATGATGACATGCGACCTGTCGAATTACGTGATAATGATCGAAGAGACTGAGTTCTTTTAAAACCGTTTTCATATGTTGGTGACACAGATTGCTTAATGGACATAACGGTTTTGGAAGGGGTCATATTCCGTCGAATGGATTCCTGATTAGGAGATCGAGTTGTTCGTGACTGAAGTACATTGGGACTGCAAAAAATGTATACAAAAATGACCAACTTTTATTTATTTATTAAACGTTTAATATTATTGTTTTAATAATTAAGAAAACATTCATGGCGAAAAATATAATTTGAGTTCATAAAATTTGTTAATTTATGATTTTTGTTTTAACTAAAACGGCAGTTAACGTAAAGTGGACCACCACCTACGGAAAGAGTATACGTGTTTGGCGATATAAAGAAGAATACAGCTGAAAGGCACAAGGAAAGGTAAACATAATTGTCTCTGCCAGCCAGAACGTGAGGTTGACATAGAAACGTGGGCGGTAAATGAAAGAAATTCATGGATAAGTGTTTCTACCAAAATGGTAATTCTTGAGGAAAGAAAAGTGGCAGAAAAACGAGGAATGGAGAACTTTGCAGGAACAGAAAGTAAAATTAATTCTTTAACTAAACATTAAGATAATATTTTCACAAAATTTTAATTAAAATGTCAATCCTCTTTATTTTACAAAATAAGTTTTTTTACCTAAGATATTTTCATAGGATATATTCATCAAAAATCACAATTTAATAATTAATAAACTTATTTTTAATTTTAAAATGCAAAGTTAAGTTAGCATATTCAGCAAAATCAATTGTAAATATAAAAAAGATAATTGGCAATAAATAAATTTATTAAAAAATTAATAAATTTAATAAAAAATTGATTAATATACACATTATAAAAGATGAATAAATATTAAATTTATAAATGATATTTAGTGTTTGCGAAGAGATTAAAAATCTTCAATGAATACTTCGAATATTTTTATTTCTAAATAATTTGTGTCAAGATTTAATTTAATAACAGTATCGATTTTAACATTATTTCATCAATAAATCATTATAATTTCACTTGTAAATTCACATTAATTACGGTAAATATAATATTAAAATTGTAATTAAATTTTTTAAACAGTAAATTATAAATAAATCAAGATGTACATAAAGTAAACCTCTTTATACCGCCCCATTAAACATCAATAAGCTGCATAATCAAAGCATTTTAAAAATTATTATAAAAATGAACAATCATTGTCAAAATTTATTTAAATACATATTCAAAGTGCTTTGTTTCTTCAACGAATGGCTTTCGATGAAATCTTTTATAAGTTCCAGTGAATTAGATATCCATGGAGTACAGCCTTTTTCGATTTTTAAATCACTCTATAATTTTAATAGCTTTGTCTGCTTCACTAAATGATATTAATTTAACTTCTTCGTTTTCATCTGTATCAGTTTCGTTTATCGTTTCCACTTCGCCATTGATTACTTTCACAAATTTTTCATAATCAAGATAATAAGATGTTATTAAATTGTCATAAAAATTGCAATGACAAGCAAAAGTGCAAACTTCTTATTTTGTTTGCCCATTTCTTCATCAAATCTAAAAAACCAATTTTTATAAAATATTTGACGTCATCCATGCTTTGTTGTTATATTCATAGTCCAAAATACGTCGAGATATTTTGACCTTTAAATGGTCTAGGTACTTTTCAATTTTCAATAATAGAAATCTTTGTTTTATCCATACCGGTGGCAATTGTGCAAACTGTAATTGTAATTCTCTTTTTGGATTGCTTTCAACCTTGGGACAAAGAGATTATACTGAGAGATCTGTCACCACTATTTTCCAAAAAAGATCCGTTTCTGTAAGTATAACTGGATAACTTTGTTCTTAGGCTAGTTAAGCAATCATTGTGTTTTTGCTTGTCAACTGAACCAGATTTTCCGCCCAGAAGATAACTTTGTGATCCGCCTTCTAATTTTTCCAATCATCCATTTGAAAAATCCTTGGGTTTCTTAAAAAAATATCCTAGTTAATTGTGGCATTTTTTTTCTCTCTCTTCTGTACAAACCAAATATACAATACATCTTCGAGTTCTGGATATTTTGGTGGTCGATATGCGATTGCTTTGTTATTATTATCTAAAACCATCTATTTTTCTTTGTTTGAGAGAATATCTCTATTGGTTCTTCTTCCAATTTGCAAAGAATAATTTTTGAAAACTAAGTAGCCATTTCATTATGTGACATTTTATTTCGCATTGAAAAATTAGCTATTCTTTTTCATAGCTTTTCTGCAAGCTCCCGAGCTGTTGTACCTGGATCTATCTAGGTCAATATCTATAATTCATAATTTTCAACTGCAGAGGGACTTCAAAGACCTTTATCAAATTTAAAGCTTTTATCTCTACTCCTAAATGTTTTGAAACAGTTTTTCTACGATTCTCACTTTTGTTGTACCCATATTGCGTGCTTCATTAATTTTACGAGTGATCTCCACAGCATTATTGCCAAATTCGAAATCGTAAAGTGCAAGTGATATTTCTCTAACATAACTTTTTCAAATAATGGGAATTAGAAATTAGTAATACCAAGAAAAAAACATGGGAACATAAAACAATGTCTGCCATTTCAAATGATGCATAAATAAATCAATGCATTCAAACAAATATGTTTTCAAAAAATCTATTAACAAGTTTGAATATAATAAAGCGCAATTAATTTCTTACCAGCCCAATAATATATATTCATGTTAACTTTGTTAAATTTCATTAGTGAAAACTTTATTTTTACTGACCCATATTCTGAGAGAGATCTTGACTTTTCTAAATTGTCATTTATATCCTTTATTGAATTGAGTATTTTCAAAAAACTGCTTTCTTTCCGATCTTTTTTTCTTTTAGGCCTTTCCACAGTTTGAGTTCCATCGTTGCTTAAGTCTTTGAAATCGGTTTGAGTTACTTTGCTCCCGGGTGTTTGGCAGTAGAAGTCCAATATTTTCTTTTTCTGGAAAAACTTTCATTGTAATTAAAATAAACAATTAAAAAACTCAGTGATATAAGATTATTATTTTAATAATACATTATTTATTATTATTATTATTATTATTATTATTATTATTATTATTATTAATCATTATTTTATTTATTATTATTTAATTTTTTTATTATTACCATTATTAATAAAATTATTATTATTTATTATTATTATAATTGTTAAAGACCAACTCTGTGATCAGTTTCATCTCTGGAATTAAGAGTCTGTGTAAATCGATTGGAATTGTCTTGAAACTGAAAAATACAAAACATTAATTAATAAAATAACGTTTTTCTGATTACATCATCGAAACGTGGACTGGAAAGTCCGCTTAAGTTTAGTTTGGGAACTTTTAATGTGATATCTCTATTTAGCGAATTGTCTTCGTCAGGAAAGTCTGCTTCGACCATTTTATCCTCTCTGTTCAGTAATTTATAAATTTGCTTTTCAACGGCTTCGAAGTCACGGTTGATATCATTTAGTACTGGATCCGTCGCTGATTTGTTTTTCGCTGTTAAGTCAGTGAACTTTTTGTTAAGACTTGATAAAGCCGGCTTCTTACTCTGTATCTCTTCACTGATCGTCTAAAGGATAGATAAAAGACTCAGCATAAAATAAAAAAACAAAAGACACCTTTAAATTATTTTTTACAAACGAGTCTAAATTAGACACCCCCGGAGATGACTGCAAGATTCCGGTAATCTTCATGTTTTCATCTTCCAGCCAATTTTTGAAACCGGTCTTTTCTCGGTTGTAATTATTCCACTCGATTTCTCTTTTCTGGTTCTCTTTCTTGAACTCCAAGAGCTGGTAAAAAAGAAAAGTAGAAAAATAAAAAATAATTAAATAAAAACTTTTCTAAAATATGGAAATTATATGTGGCCTTTCTATTCATTACATCAATATACTCCATAGTTCAATTTAAAATATCCACAAAGTACATATTTTAAATTAGTTCAGTAAAACAAAATTATATTTTAATAGATAATTAGCTTTCAAAACATTCACAATACTTTGCTAAATACAATCGGAATTTGGACAGAAAACTCATTTGAAAAATAAAGAACGAACTTATGCTTCAACCTATAATATCTGATGATAGATTATTTGTTGGAAAACAGTTTCTAAGATGTAGAGAAGTAATAATAAAGTCATCGCATAATAGTTTATATTATTATTATTATTATTATTATTATTATTATTATTATTATTATTATTATTATTATTATTATTATTAT
>JBBMKC010254958.1:0-10147 GCA_037834085.1 Bipalium vagum | reverse complement strand
ATTAATTATAAATCATTATTAGAAAAACAATAAATAAAGAATTTATATAAAAAAATAAAAATAGAAAATAAACATTAATAAAAATAGAAAACAATAGAAATATAATTATATAGGTTGTTAAAAATAGTTTTTGGATAAATAAAAATATAGTAATTTCTGAAAAAGGAAGTTACATATTACTAAAAATAAAAATAATATAAAAAGGCTTACCCAAGAGCATAGGACACAATAAAAATCTTACCAAAGGTTAAGTAAATTCGTTGACAGAATAATACAGTCGGTAGAGATCAACTAATAGAAGGAGATCTAACACGGAAAGATATCCCACGTCGAAAATCCAAATTCCGATCACAAAATTAAATATCAGTTCAAATCATATTATCCAATTTTTACTAACCAGTTCACATTTCCAGCTTTTTGCATGAAAATAAGGAATTTGCATAGTTCGAATTCCTCAGTAGAACGACTATATAAGTGGCAACAACTTCAGTGAAAAGACAGAAAGAATTGTTGGGTTAGCCAAGGACATATCCTTGCCAATTCTTGCAAAGTATATGGTAGAGACTGCAATAGGGTTTAAATTGATTATTATTAATTAATTATTAAGAGGGTCAGAAATAATAATAATTAATTAATTAATTAAAAATACATCCAAAAATCGGGCGATTAATTATTTTTAAAAAGGATCTAATCTTGACAATGGCGAACCCAAATTTCCAAGATTAGATCAGGGTTCGCAAGGAGGGACCGATTTAGAATTATCGGTCTAAAAAGGGAATTGACATTCCCCAATGATAAAGCTGGTCTGCGATTGATTGATTGTCTGATTAGAATAGTATGGATTGCCACATTGAGATGGAGAACTATTGTTTATTTTTGATCATCGGAAGACTACTGCCAGTAGAAGAATTATTTTTGATCGTCGGAAGACTATTGCTAGGAGAAGAATTATTTTGATCGTTGGAAGACTGTTGCCTGTGACCTGAAACAGAGTTAAGTTTTTTAAATTCAATCCATATTTTTAGGAACTTAACATCTATGAAAATGAATTGCAACGTTCTTATTTGAGAAGTAAGATCGAGATTTGAAAAATGATTTTTTATAATTACATTTGCATCATCTAATTATTAGATTCTAATATATTTAATTCATAATTTTAATGAGAATAATTAGACAATGCTATTTTTTGTAAAGGGAATAACATAAGATATTTATTTTTAAAATTTTTTATATACTATGGTTTATGTAGTATTTAGTGTTTTCGGCTAATAATAATAATTTATTAAATATTTAAAATTTATTATATTTTAAAACTATAAAAATGAAACTCTAAAATCATTGACCATTTTTGTTTTTATCTTTAATTATGCTGGATAATTAAGTCATTTAAAATCAAGAAATCATAATGAACAATTTAAACATAAAGAAGACTATTATACAAAATATTTAATTAAACAACTATCAAAATATAAAAAATTATTATTAAGAAATCTTTCATGAATTTTTTAAAAATATGATTATATTTTAAAGAAGTAAGATTGAATAAACTAAAGAAACTAATAATATAAATATTCAGAATTTAAAAATGAATTAATAAAAATGTTGGGTTTGCCAAAAGCTAAAACCGTGATGATTGAGATTGTTAAGTTTCTTAAAGTGACTGATTTTAAGTTAAGAAGATTGATATTTGGCTTTTAGATTACTTAACAAAATGTTTAATATCGGAAGAGTTTATGGATGAACGTTCAGGCACAAAACTAAAAGCGCTATCACAATAAACGATCAAATAAAAAATTCAAATGAACTGAGATAACAAGTCCTTTCAAAATATTTATTTGCAAATCTGATCATTACAACCAAACTCTTTATGGGATTATCAAGTAAAGATATTTTTGGCACAAACTAAGTTTATGCGCAAAAGCCCTTGGCAATTTACCAGCTAGCGGCTTCGAGAAGAGTTTAGTTAATAAAAATAATACCAAGCCAATCGGTAAAAATTGCTTGGTAGTAGATAATATATCTTAAGAATACAATAAACTGCTGTTACGAAGATTCGTACAGAGTTTATAAAATATAAATAGAGATTCCATACTAAGCTTTGCAAATCTTGAAACTTTATAGAGAATGAATTAAATGTAATGTCTCAACAATAATGTCTAATCAATTATAATCAAAGTTTAATTAAAACAAAATATTAAAGTTCAATTAAAACAAAATATTGCTTGTACACTAAATTTATAATCACTTTTACAAAAAGAAAATAAAGTTTAAAAAATAGAAAGTACTTACAATTTATCTTCTGCTAAAACTCCCTATTTATCGTCTGAGCCCTAATGGTTGCTCACGGTTGCTAATAACAAGTATTCTTTTTTATTATATATTTTTGTAATATTTTATTTACATTAGTATATGTAATATTTAATTTAATTAAACCCCTTTAATTGATAATTCTTGTGAATTACACAATTGTATAATTAAAAATTAATTGTTACATTAAAAATCTAGCCCTAAAATCAATTAATTTTTTTTGTTTTCTCTTCACCTCAGAAGCAGCTTTTTTGTTTTATCAGTGCACACACTTATTAGGGTGGTGAATTGCATATCTTTGAGGGCTTTTGAGACATTGGCATTTTTATCAGTGCGAAACATATCCTTCCTTTTAATTAATCCTAACCTCGAGGAATTTTTCTTAAAGAGGATTGTTGCAATAGCAATCACTCTTGTTTTGTAACCTTATAATATCAGATTGTCATTTAATATAAATGTATATATAATTTGTATATAAACTTGTTCTCTTAGTCGATCAAAACCATAATTAAAACACGCCTTAAAAACCTTCTAACCGCTTTTTTCTTAACGTGCCAAACTTTATTTAAGAGACTCAACATTTCTATTTTTTTTAATGCCATTTTCCTGGGTTTTGAGGATAATGCCATGTTTGAAGACATAATTGACTCGTTTATGTCTTTGAGGCAGATGTCATGTCTTATTATGGCCAAAGATAAATTACAAGTACACCTCTTCAGAACATGCATCCTCGTCTCAAGCTCAATGTGACATCTACAGAGACGATCAGTACCTTTGGAAGGGGTAGTTTATTGGTATGAGCTTGATGTATAAAATTAAAAGACCAAGGGTGTTTTCAAAGATTCGAGGAGAAAATTAAAAATTTTCATCAAAATATTAGGAGTATCCATAAGTAATCAATTATTTTTAGTATGTAGTGTTTGCTTCATTCTAGCTCAGACACTGAATATATATACAAGTGTTTTATTACGTTAAATTACAATCATTCCCCTTGAATATTGATTATAATTAAATTCAAACTTTTTTATTATTCTGATATAAAATGGGGGAGAATCAACCAGATGAGGAACATGTACGTCATTGTATACTGTTTCATTTTCGATCGGGTGTTAATGGAGTCGTTGCAACAAAGATTATTTGTGATGTGTATGGAGACATTAAAAGTTAACAAGTGCCAACATTCGTTTCGAAAATTTCAAATGGTAATTTTGGCTTGTCTGATAGCGCTCGAACATGACGCCCGGTATGGCTTGATAAAGATTCTCTAAAAGCACTGGTGGAAACGAATCCCAAAATGAGTATCCAGGAAATAGCAAAAACTCTTCAAGCTATTAGGTTGTCCAGTATGAAATGTTGTAAAAGATGATTTAGCTTAGATTTTTCGATCGGTGTTATGAGACATGTTCCTCGAGTGTCATTGTTAATTTTGAGAAATATTTCTTTATTGAGAGTTCAAAATTAATGAATATTTTATAAGATTTCAGAAATCGAATGGCATTTCAAACTCTATACCAGCACGTCTTTCTGGATTTATTGTTTTGTGGGCGCTTATATCCATGAAGCCACTCCAGGCGCTCTGAAATTGACGGATTTTTAATTCCCATTCATGGAGATGTGAAGAATGGAAAATAATCTCGAATATTTTTTATAAGTACAATCAGTTCATTAGCATGAATCCTTGAACAATAAATTGGATGCTACATTCCTCAAGTAAAGTTGTTAAGCCCGCACCACCATCCGCAACGGAAGAATATAGTTAACCATTTTATGCTGTCTGTGGTAGCTTTATAATTCTTTATATGTATTCTTTTAGATTTGAACTTTTGTTGTCTGATTTTTCATTTCTTTAAAAAGCTTTGATTTGATCTCCCTTGAAAGGTAAGCAAACTAAAGTCGAGTGCAGGAATATCTTGTAGGTCTTTAACTTTTACTAATTATATATAATTATTATTCTTTAGGGCCTTTATCCTTGATTTTACTTTCCCGAATGTCTTTCTCATACTTTCTTCATAGTCTTTGGATCAGTTAATTCATACTTCACTCGAAGTTCGTTTTCCACCAATCCAATGACGACTAACCCTCTGACGTTTTTGGGTAATCCCAAGATATTGAAATAATTTTTACACTTGTGTAAAAACTTATTGACATCATCTGATCTTCAAAATAAATTAGACCTGAGTGATTCGGCTAAGATCTTTCTGGTGTTGGTCGTCATGTTAGCTGCGATATCAACAAAATCAGTTATAGTACGAATAATACATATTTGAATGCTTTTAAAAAAAATAATACTTAATCAAATTTGCCATTTTCATTAAATTAATATATTGTGCCAATAAAATTAAAATATTAAAATTAAATTTACAATTCATTAAAAATTTAAATTATGTACAATAATAATTTTTCGATAAAATATTATTATATTAATTTCTTATAATAATAATTCATAAAATGCAATATTATTTAATTTAATTTAATTAGTCATGAAATTATAACATCAATATTTAAACAAAATATTTGAGTATTTCTTTAATTTAATCTATCAATAGTCCAATTAGTTACACGGCATCTTTTGATGATGAAAAAAATTTGTGAATATTATATATCGATTTATAATGAAATTGTTTTTATAATATTAAATGTTAACCAAACATTTAAAATAAGTTGAGTAAAATGTTTACAAATGGTTAACTGGATTTGCCATTATTGTGCACATAGAAATAATGAAATTCATGAAAATCGTTGTTCTAATTGTAATAACCTCAATAATGACAGAATAATTCAAGTTGATTGTTCAATAATTTCAGTAAATAATAGTGATGTAAAAATACTTTTTATTCTTATACTAAGTGATTTTCTTTAATTAAGATTCAAAATTTTAATAATACAAGAGATCAACAATGGTATTGTCTGTTTTGTACATATTTGAATAAATCAACTTCGTTAAAATGTGAAATATGTGAATTTTCCGAATTGAATTCCCATGGAATAACCGAAATTAATCAAATTATAAATAGTGATGAAATGTTTTTACAAGATGATTTTTTCAAAGATCAACTAAAAGCTGACGGTATCCGCAATACAATTGTGTCATCAGTATGGTTTTTCTTATGATTAATAATAATGTAATTATAGTTGATTAATATAAAATTTACTGACTTTGAATTCCCTGCTTCCATAATATCAATCGGCATTGTGGAAAAGGAAAATTCTCTACTTGAAACGTATTCCTCAAGAATTCAGAACATGTTAAGTGAACCGATAAAATGGTTAAGACCGGAATTCTTACAAGGTGATGAATACAGCAATTCAAAGTTACCATGGGCAGTAGTTCGTGATCCGTCAAGTGATGATATAGTTCAGGGTAAATTGGGCAACTGTTGGTTGGTTTTATTTTGCTTTGCTTATCATCATTGCTTATTGACATTTTTAGGCTGTTAACCGGATTGGCGTTGATAGCTGACAGGTCAAGCTTGCTCGACCGCATTTTGATTAACAGGACTATTGATCCTTATGGTATTTATCAAATTAGATTGTGTAACTATGGAATGTGGAAAATTGTAACTGTTGATGATCTTTTTCCAGCTAATCAATTTGATCGATTGATTTATTCAAGAGTAGGGAAATTATTAATCAATATTTATAAATAATTTCTTTTATGTCAATCTAGGCGAATCGAAAACAGTTATGGGTATCATTAATTGAGAAGGCTGCAGCTAAGTTGTATGGGTCGTATCAGAGTTTGACTCTTGGCTATTGTGCCGATGGCTTGTCCACTTTAACTGGGTATCCTTGTGAAACAATAAAATTGTCCGGTTTACTGAATAAAATTGAAGAAACCTTATATCACGGAACCGATCGTTGTGTAGAAAACGGGTCTGATGACAATGATGATTATGAAGAAAATGTAACAGCTGATACGATATGGGCGATGATGTTGTCAGCCCAAGATGTGAGTTATAATACTGTTATTTTGATGCAATGTAGAGACAGATAGCTGTTCAAAGTAAATAAATATTTTTAATACTCTTTTGATGTTAAAGTGGGATTGCTTTCAGTTTTAGTTGGCAGCTCTAAATAAATTAAAATGAATATTTTCTCTCTGGAGTACATTATTTCACATTTGCTGTGTCTGTGCAATGATTATCCAATTTTAAAGCAGTTCAGTGGTGATAGTGAAATGAAATCGTAAAACTGCAAATATTATAACTGAAATTTTTCTCTTTTTTTCAATTCATTAATAAAAGTTCTACTATTGAAGAAATTCATTCGCCGATTGTTTTCTTACACACAGGAAATACAAATTTATTATGTTTTAGTTATCCATTTTTACAAGTTTCCATTGAGTTTTTTCTGTTTCTGCTGATTTTGAATGTTTTCAGATTCTTACTTAATGATCTTTCAAAGTCGATTTGGATAATTTTTGATAAATACCAATTTTTCAAAATATTATTAATTAATAATTTTTTAATATTTATTGGTAATTAATAAACTTTTATTATTATTATTAATTTTTTCAAATACTTATTGTTTTAGGCAAATTTTTTCATTTGTGTTTCCTGTGGATCTCAGAACGATGAACCGGAATTTCTCAACGAGTTAAATCAATTAGGGCTGCGAAATCTCCATGCTTATGCCATTTTAGATATCAAAGACATCCCCAGAGCCAACTTGCGACTGTTAAGATTAAAGAATCCGTGGGCCTGTATGACTTGGAAAGGCATGTGGAGTGACTTGTAAGTGTTGGAACTTATTGATATAAACCTTTAGTTTCTGGTTCTGTAATGAAAATTTGAATTTTTTTAAAATTTTGATAAAAATAATGAGATAAAATATAGTATAAAATACAATAGAATACTAATATATTCATACTAGTAATAAGGTATTGAAATAAATTGTAAAATGATCGGAAAAAGATAAGAGTAAAAACGATTGGAATCGAATTCAAAAAAATATTTGGTGAATATCTGGACAAAAAAGATCTAAGTAAATAACTAATCTTGAGTGTCTTTTCTTTCGGTTTTGAACTCTTAACTAATAATGGTTCAATTTAGCTTCTCAATTAATTTTTTAGGGATAATTTGATGTATTTTCGATTGCGAAATAGAAGAGTGATTGCCAGCTTGATTAAAAAATTTCTCTGAAATATGATAAACATTTTTTAAAAAAATTGTGTCAAGATAAATGATTTAAATGAAGCCATTTAAAACGATATTATTTTTTGCTCTATCCGAATTAAATTTCTTTAAGTCGTTTTTTTGATTATGTGCTAAATATTTTTCACAATTTTTCATTTAATTGTAACAGACATGAATGTTGGAACACTATTCCTGAGGAAATTAGAAATGAAATTCAGCCTCCAGGCGTCACAGGGGAATCGTGTGGAATATTTTGGATATCTTGGACAGATGTGCTCCAGTACTTTTTTGCACTGGATATTTGCCGATATCATGCTGACTGGTGCGAAATTAGAATGCAGACACATCTTCCTTGGCCAATTTGGATCGATAGAAATTCTCAGAAATTATACATGGACGTTGTGCTCACAGATCCAGCGAAAATTTACGCTGACACAAAATTACCTATTTCAGAAATCGATAAAAGCAATACCTGTGCTGTTCTTACGGTGCTTGAATCGGCGGAATGTGAAATTGTACTTTGGCAGTCCAATTGTAGGTAAGATAATTATATTATTTTTTATTGATAATTTATTGAAATTTTTATTGTGCATTCTTTATAAGTATAAATATAGATTTCCAATGAAACATAATGATTAAAATACAGTAAAAACCTGTCTGTATTTAAAAGATTTTTAAATCAGTTATCCCATTGTTCTATTTTTAAAATTACTTTTATTTATTATCTTTATTATTTTATTATAATATTTATTATTATTATTATTACGCTTATAAATTACTATGTAAACCCTTTCATAACACTTAGTTCGTAAACTTTACTAACCCTTTCAATTTTGTCAATTCCTGTTCAAAAATAAATGAATCAAAACAATTACGAATACAACTTTATTTCATTTATCACAAATACAATGCTGATCACAACCTTAAAAGTAAAATGTCTTAAAATTTTCAATAATATGATTAAGAATTAATAAAATAAATGTTAGTATTGAAAAAAGAAACAAACAAGAAAACAATAGACACAAGTCTCACCGATCCAGTACACGATGGGTCCAAGGATCGTTTGATGAGCCAGATCCAGTTCACTCATAAACTCCCTAGCAGCTCATGATTCATCGGTGACTCCTGTCTCATGAAATTGGATAACAAATATTTACAAAATTGAATCTGAAAACCTTTTCCGAAAATTTTCTCTGTTAAATATTATACCGTCTTCAAAAGATAATTTTTTATGAGAGTTACAATGGATGTGCTCTTGGCTAACCCAAAATTAATGATAATTCAATATCATTCTAAAACTGTATTTTGTGAGGCTAAAATAAAAAGTCGAAAATTTATTTAACAAAATAAAAATATTTTTATTGAAATTATTTTAATTAAAAATTATTTTGTTATTTTTATATCCTAAACTGTGTAATATTTACCTCTGGATTTTACTGATTCCCTGACATGTTATTAACTTGCTCATCTGAAAATTGCATCATAATAAACATAATTGTTATAAGAGAATTACAGTAAATCGATCATCAAGTGACTATATTAAGAAAAGTACTGTCACTCAGGAAAATTCAGGATTTTTTTGGAAAGCTTCCTTTTGAAGACACCATTGCTCAGATAATGGGCACTTGGTGATTAAAATTTTGTAAATTTATCCATAAAATCGTTGCCAAGTTATTTGAAGTATCATTTGGGAAGGTTATTACAAAGCCATTGCAGAAGTTGAAACTGCTAAGAAGTGGACTTACCGAAGAAATTTGCTCAAGATTTTTGCTGAAGTACTTAAAGTTGATTTATTTTCAATGATGGACTCTCAGCTGACTCTGAAGTTCGCTCGTCCTTAGAAGACGACCCAAGAGTTCGTTGAATTCTCAAAATTTTTAAAGGATTCTTTATTTAATTATTGTTATTTTCTTTTTGTGATCATTGATAGACCTACAAAGCACATGTACACTCTGACAAAATTATTTGCCCATTGTATATTAGAATGAATATTACTTTATATTTTGTCATCATTATGCGTCATAATAAAACAAGGATATTAAACACAAAAATACTTTATTTAATCAAATATACATTATGACATTATGAACATTCCAATGCATCTCCAATGACTGAAATATCGACCTTCATTAACATCAAAATTTAATCAATTACAATAATATATATAATGGGCAAATAATTTTATCAAAGAGTGTATACCATTTTCGGTCACCAAAGTTCCCTCTATCGTGATTTATAAGGTTAAAATACGGTTAAAATTTTTAATAAAGTTAACTGCAAAATATATGATTCTTGCCGGATATATACTTTTTCATGTAACATGTGCCTGTCAACTTCTGCATAACTGCGTAATGCGCCTTGGTTGGCATTTTCCTGCGATTGACGATGTTATTTCTTGTGTCAAAATGGTAACTGTTAAGAATAAAGGTCACTGTTTGTAGTTTGCTGCTATGGGCCAGCCGCCACAGCTAGTATTGACACGTTGGGGTACATGGCTAAACGCAGGTTTCTGGTATGCTCAATATTTGCCTACTGTTCGGCATATTGTGGAAAGTTTTGAAGACAATGAGGTACTTATTTCTCGCGCAAAGCAATCTGTATCAAACTGCAGTTTGGCTGGAGAACGTATTCAGCTAACAAAATACCAGAGTTTAGGCAAACTAATAGTAAAAGCTGAGAGCACTCAATATACAATTCGTGAAGCT
>JBBMKC010254936.1:0-10148 GCA_037834085.1 Bipalium vagum | reverse complement strand
ATATTATTATTATTATTATTACAAGAGAGTCAAATATATACTCCAATGTACAAATAAAGCCCTAAAGGTTGGGACATATTGACAGAGAAAAGGTTACAAGAACGATTGGTCATTTTCGTAAAAAGGTTCGTCTCCGGGCCACGATTTTAGGTTGACCACACAAGCAACAAAAATGTCATCACAGTCATCCTTGTCGGGGTACCCAAAACTCGGAGACCAGACCGATCTGGATTCTGCACACCCTATCATGGACAAAGACGACATTGCAAGATGCTCGAGGCGATCATTCTCAGAACTGAACCGAGAATCTTCACCGCCGTCCCCGTCATGGTGAAAAAGCCGTTTCAGAGAGAGGTCTTCTCTTTTGGGTAATCATTATTAACATTTCTTTCCCGTAATGGTCTCAAGTTCTGAAATCAATACAAATACAAAAGAATTCTTTATTAATTATCACTATATTATTTATTATTTTATTATTTAATCATTATTATGATTAAACGAACCGTTTTAGCCAGAGTTGATTTTGACTTCGGTATCGTCTCTATCCGTGAAACCGCTTTGAAATGGTTCTCATCGCCATCCTTGTCAAAATCCGTATTCATCTTCCGACAATATCCACCGTGGTCAAAGTCGATTGGTGACGGATATTGCTGCATCGATTCTCCTTTTATTCGTCGTCGTCATAGTTGTGGACTCCTTTTCGTCTTTTTTGTCCCTTTTCCCCTACCTCATCTTTTTCTTCTTTCTCGTCTACCTCATCGAATAGCCTCATCAAAAATTCCGCTGGCAACCATTCCTCCTCGTTCCAGTCTTCGACTACAAGGTCTACCTTTTTCTCTTTCATCATCATTCTTTCTCCGTCTCCTTCGTGGTCTGAGTCATAGGCAACATCACTGACAGAAAGAGAAGGAAGGGAAATAAAGCAAGACAAGGAGAAATGTCCCGACTGGTCGTTTTGGTCCTTCAATCTAATTCATTCAGTATTTCGTCGAGTTCGAAACTGATGGAACTCTGAGGAAAAGGAAGACCCCATAAAAAGACCATAAATAGATAAAGCACTCAATGACCTATAGCATTTGTTTAATAATAATAATAATAATAATAATAATAATAATAATAATAATAATAATAATAATAATAATAATAATAATAATAACAATATATTATGATTATTATATAATGTTGACATTTAGGTTAAAGATTTGATCATGGAGGGACGCCAGATCAAAGGATGGAAATTCAGGACGGAAATAAACAAGAATTAATGATAACGGAAAGGGTCAAAAGATGGAATTGGTTGAGGCCCCTTCATTCTTTTTTAATTTATCAGTCCGAAAGGGTCATCGTGGTGCTCTTACTTGACGGAAAAACGAAGGCTTTTTCCAATAGGTTTCATGAGAAATGGCTTTCATTATTTCTTTGTTTTCGTTGCTGGAGACCTTGAAAAGTCAGTGGTACTTGATTGTTCGGACAAGGCTGGGTCAAAGAAAGACGTGGATGCAGAAATGATCAATTCCTCTTGGCATTTTTGAAAGTAGGGGAAGAATGGCTTGGTCGAATTACCAGCGAAACTTGAGGAAAAAATCGATAAGATCGTCCATTTGAGACATGGTTTTCGTGCGTCATTTGTGCGAGTGGTTCCATGTTTGAAGGCTTGTAGAAATATCTGGCTGGAAAGACCGCGCTCAACGCGATCACGACCTTTCTCGAGCTCAGAAAACGATGAAATGGACAAGAGTAGAAGGTTGTACAACGTTCTCAAGGCGAAGTATAAACGGTTCCTGCTATAGTCATCCAGAGATAAATGTTGTTCAATCCCCAAATGTGTCAAAAACAACATTAAATGCCATTGTCAATAACAACGCTCAAAGTCTATGGTATTGCGAAGGTATGGAGAAGGCAGTACGAGGGTATGTAGTTTATGTGAGAAGCAGTTTGCCCATAAAAACGGAGAGTGGTCGGCGTAGGTCTTGGTCGAAATAGTCACGGTACAAAATGTGGCTGGCTGTCACATTTCCCGCCTGTCTTATAAATGCCATCACTTTGGTTGAGCCTTGTTTCAGTGTCAAATATTCGACGGTCAAAGGCAGTCAGGAAATGATGATAAAACGATCAAAAGAGATTTCGTCCGTCGTCATCGACCTGGTCGCCTTTTCAGAGAACGACCTTGGACGACCATTGCCATCCATTGATTTTAATGGAGAAGTACAGTGACGCATGCCAGATGGTTTCCTTTGCCATTGAAATGTTGAAAGGTTCACCGTTTGTTCATTGATTTTTGTCGTATCCACACCATACAGCACACCATCGACGGTGAAAACGATGACGGAGCACAAAAGGCAACGAACAAGTGCAAATGAAATAACAATATCATCACTAACAACAACAAAAGTAATAACAAAAGCAATAAAGAACGCCACTCACCATTTAAATCATTTTACCGTGAAAAAAATTCAAGTCACGCAGAAAAATAAATTCATTTGGAGAAGTAAAACAAAATTCTTTCTTTTTTCTCTCTTTTCAAAACAATATCCACCACCACGACGACGACGACTTAGCGTCCACGACTGATTAGTTTCAATTCAACATTTCATTTCAAACATTTTTATATATTCAGAAATGTCACAACCACAACTTCACCCGGGTACCGGACATGGATTATTTGTTGTATTAATATAAATACACCGAGACCGGAACATGTTGACATTGCTTATTCAGTCGTGAAACGGTCGTTTTTATGTACAATCTCGTTAAAAATTGGTTTTCATGAATGGCCGTAAAAGAGTGGCCCTTTGTAATAATAATAATAATAATAATAATAATAATAATAATAATAATAATAATAATAATAATAATAATAATAACAATGCTGGTCCTGCCGTGTTGAAGTATTTATGAGCATATCTGATCTGGCTCACCAAAGGACCCTAAGATCCATCGTCTTATAAAACGGTGAAATATCTATTTTATTTTGTCTTCTTTTTAAATTAACATTGATTTTATCGATTATATTAATTATTGATTATATTAATTACATTTAATCCAACTTTTACATTGATCTGATTAATAAATAATAATGATAATATATCAATAATAAATATCAATAACTCCTCACTTGCTAATGTCCTGTTCTTTTCACTTATACAGTTACGCAAATTTAAACTCAATTGAATCAACAAAACCCGACAATTAAACCTTATTCGCACCCTCATTGAATCAAAACAATCATAGTAAAACCTTATTAAAAATTCAAACTTTGTACACACAAATCCCGAACAGTGCACCAAAGAACGAAACACTTGTAAAGTCAAAATCGATCAAATGTCCTCAGAAATTAATACGATGAAAACGTCAAATCGAATGAAATAATGTATCGTTAAAAACAAAATTCGATGCCAATGCAATATAAGCTAAATTGAATTTTAAATGAGAATTATCACAAAAATTAAAGTTTGCTTACAAAAAGAAAAACACAAAAATCGATAAATATTCTCACCCGTAGCAAAAAGCGGTCACAAGGAAGATCAATAATAATAATGAGAACAAATTTTGAATATCACTACTAATAATAATCATTTATTTGAAAATCTTTATTGATGTGCTGGGTTTCCTGAGTCGTGGTTAAATTGAGAAATTCCAGAAATTGGTGCAACATTTTCCGATCGATTTTCTCCGATTTTAAATATTTAACTTTCTTTTTTCAATTAATTTTTTCCTTCGATCGATGAACTTTACCAATGGAATATCAATTGAAAGGTTTTACTGGCACTTTTACGTGGAAAAAGCATCACTAAATAATGTTGAAATGGGTAACGAAATTCTTTAGGTAAAAAATGACTAAAATGACAGCGATCATCAATTGTCACCATTTCTTGTCAACACATTTCTTTCCGTGACCGTTAAGCTTCGACTTCGTTCAGGAATGTGTTGGATCCAATTGAAGATCTTGTGTGATTTTCAATGCTTACGAACGTTTCTCTCTCCATGCACAGGGGTAGAAATGGAGCTTATCCGTCCAATTGACGAAGATATGGTTCAAAAGGTGAACATTCTTTCCTGTGATGACGAGCCATGATAAATCTTTACGTCATATCACGATTGCTGTGACAACCGATGCAGTTGAAGAACAAAACTGAGGCTCGGAAATAAGCTTAATTTGTGGAGCGAGGCAAAGCAACACGTCTTAATTCCATGTGATCCTTGGAGACCATTATATTTATTACAGGGTGAAAATGATCGATTTATTCCTTGACATGCTTCTCTTGTCCTCTTATTCATTCTTTTCGAAGTTCAGGAATCATACCTCTTTCTACAATAAGCAAACCTTCTCTTTCCAGCTCTACTTTGTCACAAATATGTTCCTCAACACTTCTTTATAAACTCACAAAAGTTTAATAATTGGGTCTGTCGACACGGGATTCAAGCAATTAAGAAAAATTTCAAAAAAATGATCCTTCATTCAACCTCTGAACATTTCCAATCCTTTGCTTTGACACGGTAGGAAAATTATCAGCAACGTGTTCTGTCCCGGTCTGAGGATTCATTATCCCTGCGACCATTCCTGTTCTCGTTCCTACAAATAATGGAAATGGGACCCTTCCCTAAGTTCGACAGAAGGGGATGGATACGACAGTCCCTCAGAGGTGTGCCCGTAAAGTGTATCTGACTCAGGACCATCCAAAGTGTAAGGGGTACGATTGATAGATTTCGATGAACTTTTCTTTTTCATTTCGCCACTTTGTTCCAATAATGAGGTATGGATATGTTTTATTCATTTCCGATTCTCACCCAAAGAAAACCTCTTCACACCCGAATGTTCCGATCCGACAAGGCTGGACTGAGTTGAAGTGTGATCTGAGTTGGTGTGCTTGGTAAGAAGGGTAGTGAAGATAACATCCACAAGATGAGCTCAAAAAAGTCTGATCGACCTCAGTTATGACTGGACGGGAAGAATGTCTAAGACAGTATGGAATCTCAGAGGATAAGAATGGGATATTTTACAACGATACCAAACGAAAGAACAATGCCAATCCAATCGATCGCAATCACAAAATCTTCTTATCCATGAACGAATTTCAAAATGAATTGTTAGAATTATTAACAGAATTTGATTGGTCTTTTCGAAAACTCGATTGTGTGTGCGACCAATGAATTTGCTTTATGGAATTCGGCTACATCCATTCCGTGGTGACCGCTATATTGATTCAATCTAAACGTCGTTCACAGACTACCCATGACAACGATTTACCATGGATCGATCGAGTTTTGATTCGTACCAGTGCCGATTTGAACGAAATTAATATTTTCCGATCAAATCCTGATAATTGCTACTAATTTGCTTTGGTAGGTGGAGACTGATTGGAAGTTTGAAATACAAAATTCGTCGCACCGGAAGAATTTCTTACGACAGCCTCACGATTGGATGACATGGGAAAAGAACAAGTGACCAGATACGAAGGCGGAAAATCCAAGAGACAAGGGAGAAGATTCGTGAACAAATCAAATTGGTTCTGGGAAATGTTCCCCAAGAAAATTGATTGACTCACGAATCAAATAAAAGCACAAGACGAAGACAAAGTTGAAGGAAAGACAAGAGATTACGGAACAAGAAGCGCTTCGGAGTGGTGCTTGGCCAATGATTTTTTTAACGGTTTTGTGGTGAGAATTGTTTTCTCTCTGTTTTTCTGATTCCAGTCAGGTGTGTATTATGTAGGCACAGGAGGCAGACTGCGATAGTGACGACGACTTATTGATCTGTACTCAGTATTTCAATATGAATTCCGGGGATAGCAGGAGAAAATGAAAGAGAAGAAAGAACAAGGGGAACGCAAAGAAAAAAGGGGAAGCAGCACATTTACCCACAAACATTTTTTTCTCGTTATCGATATCAATAATATTTCACTGATTATCATTGATTTTGATTTTATCAATAAATATCATTTGTTAAAAATTATAATTGGTTATTATTATTAATAATGTTCTTAATTTTTATTATTAATTAATATATAATAATAATTATTAATTTTTCCATAATCGGTGGCCCCTCAAAATAGGTTAAAGACATCCTGGGATAATATTGTTGGCTTAATCCAAGGAGAACAATGTGATGAGTGGATGCCATGTGAGGTGGTTGGAAATAATAATCAAATCAATTTTTTTAAGATCTGAATGCATAGAAAAATATACCAGGTCGTCCGGAAAGTCCTGTGGATTTTGACCAAGAATAACCAACAGTTTTTTAACACTTTTATTTAACGCAACATTCTCTATTCTGTTAAAATGAGTCTTCGCCATTGGGCTGGTAGTTGGAAAATCCCTTTCTGATAGAAATCTGAAGGCCTGTTGGAGTAGAAGTCATCTCAGTATTCTTTGATGGGCTCCAATGAATCAATCATGGTACCGATATTAATGAATTTTAAAGCGATAAGAATAAACGGTAATCCGAAGTCATGTTTTCCAGTCATACTCCACAAAGTCGTGCTAAAATTAATTGTTTTGTGTTATATTAATAAAAGAAACCAAGCAGACTGCATTTGATTAATTTGTAAGGACCAGGACAAGAAAATGCGATCAAATGTAAAATGAAATACTTTGAAATGTGGACGTAACGGATTACCCAACATGAGTGAACATGTTTTAAATAAGACGTAACTCATGGTTATTTATTTCTCTTGAATAAGTTCACATATAATCTATCATGGGTTATTTATTACTGTGAAGTGTATCTGAGAGGACGTCTTTTGAAACGAAACAAAACAGCATTTGATATCTATGTTATATTAGTATTGATGCCATGATTATTTGTAAACGCTTTTCATTTAGATCGATTTTCAGGAAGGATCTTCCTCTGAATTCCAAAATTTCACTTACCGATTTTATGGAGAGTAGTGCATCGATAATTTTGATAATGTACACTTTTATTAATTAACAATACCATTTTAAGTTGTTAATTTCCGTTATAATTTGTATTGGACAGTCATGTACTTGATTTGTGGAAAATTCACGGTCCGAATTCTGCAGTCTCGGCTTGGTTCATTTCTGGACATTGGTCGGCATTGATTTGGAAATCACCAATTCCGAAAAAATTATCCGTGAATTTAAAATTTCTTCATTATCGAACCTCCATCTGCCAAGTAATGAGATTTTCAGATTTTTTTAAAAATTGCATTTATCACCATTTTTAAAGAAGAGGAGAGAAATCTGAGACTTGCTCAATATTACACCGAATATTTCCTATGTCACGAACTGAGTATCGTTTTCTGAAAATATCGGTTTTGGTAATATCCTTTAATGAATTTCTTTATGTTCTGAAGAGGCACATTAATGATTCAATTCAATAACAAATCAAAAATTGTGAATATATAAAAAAATTCAATGAAGCAGAACAGAGAAAAATTATTGGTGTATGACGTCACCTTTTTAAATGATAATATTTTGAAAATTTTGATACTTATTTTATTAATTGCGTTAACCAACACATTTGTCTTGTATTATTGAGAACCAATAATAAGTATTGTTTCAAGTTAATAAAATATTGAAAAATGATTACACCTACCAAAATAAAAGAGCAAGCAGTACTTTGTTGATTCTTCTTGATTATGCAAAACTGAGAATTTTCGGTTTTCCAAAATATTCTGATAAAATCAATAATTTCCTCCGATTCTCCACAGAATTTTAATAACAATAAAAAATAAAATGTTAAAATAAATGATCAATATAAGTGTTATCACATCGAAAGAACAAGGAACGTTAATTTAATTTTGATCTTCGAAAGTGTTCTATATGATAGTGTTAGCGACTGAAAATAAACGAAACCATATTTTATGGTCGTTGGCAATTTTCATGAATATCTGAAAGTGAACATGTTTTTCCAATTTTCAGCAAAAACCACACGCACGATAATCAACTTTATTTTTTTTGCTATATCCATTTCAGTAGAACCAATCAAATTCATTTTCAACAAATTGCTCACGTGTGCACTCATCCATGAAGAGCTTTAGACACACTCGGACACACATTTAACGACAGCAAAACTACCTGTAATTCAGTAGCGATAAAATAATTGGCTGGTCACCAAAACAGCTATCATTGCCTACTTGCCTGTACCGAGACTGAACATCGGTGAACAAATAAAATCCACCGTCAATTGCATAGGCTGTAGAAATACAATCCATCTTGGTTTTTTTGCGTACTCAACTAGACATTATTTAGCCATCTCCGCTACCATTAGACGTCTTTTATTGCAGCTAAAACAGATAAATACGACTGGACAAATCCTCGATAATGGACCAAGAAGTTGTTGGAACCGCTGCTTCTAATCTCGTTCATTCAGGATCCCACAGACTTTTCGCTCCAACAAATTGTTCATTATACTCCAATGTTTTTCCGCATTCATATTTACAGCAAAATTTCCAAAATGAATCACTCAATCATTCTTCAGAAATCAATGCCAGTCAGCCGGTGGAAAGTTTACCGGAACTTGAAAGCTTTAAAATCGATGCTGCTACAGTATTACCAGGAATGGGGTTATATGGTTTTGGATCGAATGTTTTGTCAAACAGTAATCATCAATCAAATTTTGAAAATAGATCAATCAATGAGTTTACAGGATCTGAACAATATTTTGGAGGTTCTCGTCATTTAGGACTTTCTTACCCGGCATGGTATAACTCAAATATCAGATTGGATGGATGTGAAGAATCTAATGAAATGACAACAACAGAACAACCTTATTGGCCATGTAGCCCATATTCTGAAGCGATATCTGATGCTAAAAGCAGTTCAGTGTTTGGCATCAATTGGTTGACAAATACATCTAGAGCAAATACCAAACAATCATCTTCACCACCTTTTAAAGTAAACTTTCCAATTCATGATTGTATGACATCTCCACCAAGTCCGAATCGTCAGGAAACGAGTCCTGTTCACTCGACTAATCTAAATCAAACGTCTTCTTTTCATTTATTTTCTGACAGAGCAATTCAGTTATATCAGCAAGCTGCCTCTAATACAGTTGACAGTTTATATGTTGGACAACAATCCCAGCTCAATCCAAATTATTACCAATCGACCCCGATCAATGCGTCCCATCCAACAATTCCATACATGTCTGGTACTCCCGGTTATGATCCAATGTATGCAGCATCCAGTTCTGCTGCGAGCAACTCACCATTTTCCAGTGACTTGTTTTTAAGATCTCATGCTGAAGATATGATTCTTGATTCCGGTTCTCTCACTGAAGGTATGTTGGAATTCGGATGTTCAAAATATAATTTAGAAAATGCTATCATATTTATTTTTATGGTTTTAAAATCTTTTCGTACTTTTTAGCTGAAATGCGATCTCGAAAAAAAAACAGAAAACCATACACTCCCTATCAAACAATGGTTTTGGAGAGTGAATTTACTGGAAATGCTTATATCACACGTCAAAAGAGATGGGAACTATCTTGCAAACTTTATTTATCTGAAAGACAAGTAAAACTTGTTATTAAACTACAAGATGTTTTTAATTATAATTCTTAATAATAATAATAATATTATCATTATCATTATTAATGTTAATTATTAATCAGGTAAAAGTCTGGTTTCAAAATAGGCGCATGAAAAAAAAGAAATTGCAAAAACGAAAACCTGGAAGCAACGAAGATCAGATCAGGCCTGCTGCTTATGAAAGTATTCCAGACTCCATACAAAGATTCTAAGATTGTGTCATATTTTATCCTTTTGAAAAATAGTACATAATAAATGTCTTACATAATTGTTATAATATCTTTGAGGTATATGTTTTGTTGAATGAAATTTTTCAATAAGGAATCAAAGTCTGTTGAAGAAGGATTTTTATCCTTAGATTTATTACGAAAATGTGAAAATAAAAAATGTTTTCCATTTTTATCCCTATCTGAATTAGTAAATGATATCAAATTATACAATACAAAATGATAATAATAATAAATTATAATAATAATATTAGGTTGTCTAATAAATTCGTGCCGTTTCTAAATTAAAAATTTTATTTATAATATTTGTACATAAAAATCAATCCGTTATTTATTCGTCTTTATTGTTAATGACTGTTTCCAATCGTTTAGGTAACTTTTCGATTCCATATCGATAGAAAGCTTGATCTTTTGAGCCAAACCACTCTTC
>JBBMKC010254925.1:0-10148 GCA_037834085.1 Bipalium vagum | reverse complement strand
TCAATCGTAGACCAGCTTTATCATTGGGGAATGTCAATTCCCTTTTTAGACAGATAATTCTAAATCGGTCCCTCCTTACGGACCCTGATCTAATCTTGACAATTTGGGTTTGCCATTGTCAAGATTAGATCCTTTTTAAAAATAATTAATTGCTCATTTTTGTACTTTTTAATTAATTAATTAATAATAATTATTTTTATTATTATTTTTATTATTATTATTAATTTATTTCTGACCCTCTTGTGGTCCTTATAATTAATTGATAATTATCAATTTAAACCTTATTGTGGTTTCTACCCTATACTTCACAAGGGTTGTCAAGGATGTGTCCTTGGCTAACCCAACAATTTTAAAGTTAATTAAGTTAATGCTTTAAAATTCTTTTCATGATTATTCAGAATTAACAATATGAATTTATAATGTCAACATGAATTAAATGTTTTCATTTTATAATAGATTTAATTAAATATATTTTAATAGAATATCTGAATAATAGAAAACTGAATTTTTTGAAATTATAAATTAAATTAAGGAATATAGATAACATGAGAATGTTTTTAATAAAATTTTGCTAATTATGAACTATTTATCTTTAAAAATAATTAAAATAAAACATTTTCAATAAATAATGAAAAATCAAATGAATAACTTTCAAATAAATAAGTGAGTGAAATACTTGATTTAAAATCGTTTCGATTTTAACATTTATTTTAAAATTAAATTTTAATTCGTAAATCATTTAACAAATTTATTTAGTAAATCAAAGTGTTTTAATTTATATAATGTAACGTTCACAAATCAATCCTTGAGTTATCTGAAAATTTTATTAATTTATCTAATAATGTTCAGACATTATAATGATAATTTGGAGATCTATTCTAATATCAAAGAAAAAAAGAAGAAGCGAATATTATCTATTTTATCGTCGTCTGACGATGCTATTCATCATATTAGAATAAATTCTATGAGTCGATTTGGATTAATTGACAATTCAATTCGTAAAAAAGCTTGGTTACTTATGCACAATATAGATGTTAACATTCACAACGTTATTGTTGGTATGAAAATAATACTATCTCAAACAACGAAAAATAATTATCAGATATTTAGATGAAACAGCTATATCTTCCCACAAAGAATATCATCAGGTATTAATGGACGTGAATCGTTCGCTCAAGAGATTTCCCCCGGGAATGGATGAAGTTGTTCGAATGGCTATGCAAGATAGCTTAGTGAATTTGATTATTCGTGTTTTGATAAGCAATAAGTCGTTGCATTATTATCAAGTAGTTTGATTATTGATAAAAACTTAAACCATTTAATATTTTAATTCTCAATTTACTATTTGAATAAATGAAATAATCAACAAGTCGATAAATTTAAATCTATACACAATTAATTTAATATTACAAATTATTATTGTCAATATTGAGAGGCTCTGTTATCTTTGGTTATTCATATGGTTTTTGTATAATAATTTTTAATAATGAATAAATATAAAGTTTAATATGAGAGTTGTACATGTGCTTCCAGTCTTTATTTGGGACAATATCTCCCACAAGAATCGCCTTGAATGTCATTCAGAAATTGATTTACGATTTCAATGAGAGCTGCAATAATTTGATTGACAACTTACTCCTTTTAAAAACAGATCACTTATTTTTTCCTATACCTTTTGACCATGTTTCCAATTGTTCCTTAGGGTTTCCACGATGTTTGCGTTACGTTCCTGCTCGTGTTAACAGAAGACGAAGCATTTTGTCTGATATCAAAGTTGGTCAACAGTCATTTCATGTGGGTGCATTCGTCTTTTTTTTCTTTCGCTCCTTAACCGTAAGATTTTTATTAACAGAGATTTTATGGCCCAGACAATGGAACCAACCACTCAATTGCTGTACGTGATTTATGCCATTGTAGAGCTGGAGAATCCGGCTATCTTGAGAAAATTGAGACAGGTGGCCGTGGAACCATTCTTTGCTTTACCGTGGGTCATCACATGGTTTGGTCATGTTCTGGGCGATCTGACTCGGATCTTACGGGTTTACGACCTGTTCATGGCAAGTGATCCAATAATGCCAATGTATTTATCGGCTGCAGTGAGTGTTTTTTTTACTATAATTCTTTGTAGTTTTACTTGTGTGTATTCGGTGAACATCATTATTGTGACTGAAAAATTGAGCAATATATCTTGAGTTCAACTGAGGGTTTAATGACAAGAAATGAAAATAATCAGCGTTAATATTGATAAGTTCGTGTTTGAGAAAATCGATTCTCAATTGATCATTATTCATTTAAATACAGTAGAATCCGATCGATAATATAAAAATTCTTCTTGGTAAAATCATTTTAAATCTGTTTATTATCAAACATAACGATAATCAATATTTAATAAAAAATTATCAATATACAAATAAAATGTAATAATAATAAATTGTGGATTCCTACTTACCTGAAACGATAATAATTTATCAAATTCTAATTGAGCTAATGTTTTGTTTCATTTTTCAAAATGACACTGCACTTCTGTTTCTAAACTTGTCTGATCTATAAAACCCGCCTCGGAAAAAATTGTTGGAGATTTTATTTTTGTTAATCATGATTTTCTGTTATTCGTGTTTTGTCATCCATGGAATCTTTAAAAAAATCACCGGTCTTTGGACTGATAATAATAGATTTATCATTTCTACGGTTCAACAAACTTAATAACAATTAAAAAATGTTAAAATCAAGTAATTTTGTGCTGAAGATGTTGTGTTCTTAGTTTTCAATTTACCAAGCTAGTGGAGCACAAAATATTGATTTACGGAACTTGAGAACATTTACCGAGAACATCTGTACATCAATAACGATCGAGTCTTTTTTGAGTTTTAAGTATTCTTTGGTTTCTGTCCTTCATGTTTATGTCCTTTATGTTTATCCTTCACTCATTTACTTGTCGCACAATTGTTTCTAATGAACTGTTGTAGAATGTATTTTTAATGTTAATAATCACTTGAAAATAACAAGTTGAATAAATCGAACGAAGTATCAAAATTTATTGAACAGATTTGTGATGTGTATTTAAATGGCATTAATTATGATAAGTATAAGTATTGGAACATACGATGAGCAAAACATATGAAACATACGTCATATGAAAATCATTTTTCAATTTGGTCCACTGTAATAATGGATTTCGCCGAAAAATAGGGAAAATTTTGGGAAACTTAATTATCGATTTTTTACAAATGTATCACAAAGGTACATTTTCTAACAACTCTTGTGTTAGGTCTCTGTTGAAAAGTAAATCAATTCTATTTGGGGCATGTTTGAGATATCGACGGAACACTTAAAGGGGCTTGTCTATTTTAGTTGTTCATATATTCGAAAAGGTTCAAGAGAACCAAGTCGAAATTATTAACGGAGGAAGTGATGGATTTTTCGGTGAGAATATTAAGAATTACGATTGAGAAATGAAAATGGTTTTGACAACTATCCAATTAGCTGAACAGAAAGAAACAGGAATCACAGATTCATATCCAACACTGGTAAATGTTGATTGAAAATGGTGAGGAAATGAGATTCATAAGAAGTTCTATTCATTTCTTTGAATGGTCTTCGTAAAATGATAATTGAAATTATCGATTATTCACAGAGTGCAAATGTATTGATTAATATTCGCGAGAATGTTAATCGATTAATTCTCTTATCAATGTTTTACTTTCTTGTTCCACTTATCTTTTTGTAGTCTAGATCAATAGCAGTCTTCTCTGTATTTTACTCATTGATTAGATCTACAAAGTCTATTGGCTTAAAAAAACAAAGATCGATATTGGAAGCAGTTTTAGTTAAAAAAATAAATCTTTGTCTGACATGATAATAAGATTACTCACATTGGGAGATGGATAAGATGTTAATAGTTGAAAAAGTTATAGACGTCTTTTTAACAGATCTTATAATAATATTTTTTTTTGACAAACAATGAATAAAATTAATTTATCACAATGAAGTTTTACCTTTATTGGCTTTTTTACTTATTGATTTATTTTTTTCTAAATTTATTTTATTATTTACAGTTTATTAATATTGTTTTTTTTCATTATTATATTTTTTGTTAAATCATTGATCTTATCCACAATTCGAGACTTCATATCGAATGTGGAAGTCAGTGTCTTTTTTGGTAGACCAAAAATCAGCTTGTAAATTGGTCTACAATTGGTCGAGGTTTTTAGACGTCGATTTTTGGCATCGCTTATTCAAGAAATTGAAGATTCCAAAAGGTCATTAATGTTTAAATCAGAATATTGGGCCGGCTGATTCATAACAGTGATTGTTAGATTAAGATTGTCACCGAAATCATTTTATTTCTCCATATTGTTTTTACCAACACGTGGTCCGGCATTATCCATTTAGATGGAAACTGTTTGACACCATTACATTTTGTTGTAGATTTCATCATGCATCAATTCGTTAAAAGAGTTCGAGGTCATTGTTGAATTAACTTTATATACTTCACCATTTTTTTGATTTCTGACAATTGCTGGGCTAGGTAATCCGACTGACTTCTCCACTTCTAAAGGAGACTGTTAAACTTTTTTCCGAATTCGGTTTTGCAACAGCGGTTCGCAACTTTATTTTTGGAATATTTGTCTTGCTTATTACAGGAAATTTCTTTCTGGGGAACCTTTTTCATCAATATCCACCTAAGCGTCCCATATGTTATTCCGGTTTTCTTTTCGGCATCTTTCATAATTCAGTAATAATAAATTTTTTTACCCTCAAAAAGATTTGACATTTCTTAATTCAAAAGATTAACAATAAAATAAACAAAATTAATTATTTTAAAAAATCCATAAAAGTAAAAAATTAGTCATTTATTAAATCCACTTTTTATGGCAGAGTAATTAATTATTGTGCTTTTTTATATTATTTTGTTTATTTATATTACTTATTATTTTATTTCTTATTAATAATCATTATTTTATTTTTATTGATAATTGATAACTTATTAAAATTATTTTATAATAATTATTTCTTTTATTAATATTATAAGGAATTATGAAGATTTTATATAATCTGGATAATTCAGTAAAATCATAATTGATTTACATAAAATAAAGCACGTTATTGTTAATTTTCATAAATTCGAAATCCATGATAACACGACATTATATTTTTCTGCACCCACATGACTGCTAAGGTCGATTAAAATGGTCGTTCTCTGCTTCAGATTGTCCTTTATCGACACGAAGAGGTTGCGTCGACTGAAGTTGATTTTGCTCAGTTGCATCACATGCTCACCACGTTGCCTACGAATTTGCCTATTGAAACACTCATCAGCGAAGCAATGGACCTCTACTTGAAATACCATCCCAACCGGATCGTGTGCGAAGCCCTGCCGCGTCAATTAAATCTAAGATTAACCAACATCGGTAGTGAGATTGTCCGTCGCCGGAAAGGACCTACGGGCGACTCCGTTGAGTCCCGGAGTCGTTCCACTTTCGATAGAACTTGGACGCCCTTGGTGCTGTTGAATTCGACTTTGTCCAGTTACCCGGATTGGTCACGTAAAATGATTATCGTTGCCATTCTCGTTGCCATATTATCGGTGCTTCTCAGATATGTTTTATTAATTTTATGGTGAAATGTGAAATTGTCAAGTTTTTTGCTGTTTTTCTGCTCCGTTGTGATTGAATTTTCATGGTCAGCTTCGATTTCGATATCAAGATTGACAATTCCTCCTTCTATCGTGTGATTTTGTAATAATAATCAATAAAAATATCCTCGATCTTGTTTTTCTTTATTTGTTTTGGTCGCAGAATTAATCATTTCCGTGTCTTCGTCGTTATTTTAAATGGATGTATTGCGTTTAATTTTTATTTTAAAAATGTATCAAGAGAAAAAGTCATGTTCGTTATATTCATTTGATCATTAAACTACTTGGAAAAAATCTTAAACTTAATTGAAAATCGAATTCACCTATGTATATGGAAAACTTTAGTTTTTTGAATTTATGTACACATCCCCGAAATGACGCAATATGATTGTGCCGATTTTTACTTACAGAATAACTGTCTATTACAAAACCTATGATCACTTGAGATTGACTGTAAACAAAATATCCGTGTAGACGTTAACAAAATGCAAAGAATAAAAATTATCGGAATAATTGATTTAAATCGACCGAAAATAACTTAATATTCATTTACATAATACTCTAATGAATAACAAAATATAATTTTAGCTCGGATTACCTTCTGAATGCTTAGTACAGTACGATGAATTCACGTTTTTTAATAATAGCTAAGGTGGAGAGCACACTAATTTTATCTAATAAAAATATCTGCAGAGTTTCTTCCCTTCACGAGGTTCTTCGTGAGATTGAAGGATTTTCAAAGAAATTGGAAAGACAAAAGGACAACAATTCTGGTTTATGTTTCAGAACGAGAACATCATTAGTTTTAGTTCGACAAGCAACGAGATGAAGCAAAACTGATTTCATTTAAGAAAAAACACAAAATCAAGAAATGAACAAGACGTAAATGAAAAATGCATTACAATGAATGGATATTATTTGTTATTAATAACCAAAACTGAAAGATCGTTTGATTTTAGCTCCGTCACCGACTGTGCTGCTATCCATCGTGTTATTTGACTCTGCAACAGCGGTGGCTGCCTCCTGGCGTCCTCGTAGTCGTCGCTGGAGAGGATATATCAATCCTAAAGGATATTGGAAAAATTCCCATTTTTTATATAAACTTCATTTTCATAAATATCAAATGGTATCCGTTATTTAGAGACTTTTAAAATTGTGAGTGCTGCGTAATACAAGGTTTTTAATTCAAGTTGGAACAATTTTAGTTTAAATTTTTATTTTATCTATTATTTTTTATTATTGGTAATTGGATAGGAAATTTATTGTATTTTATCCATTTGTAATTTATCTATTTCCTCATTATTAGATTACATCATGAATAGTTCAGACTACTATGAAGATTATGAGTGTATCGATGAAGAGGTTACAAAAAATGCAAAGAATAAACAATATAAAATTATTAATAATGACTCAAGACACAGAATTGTCTCAAATTTTAAGGATGGTATGAGCTAAAAGTCTATTTCCAAATACGAAGACCTACCTAAAAGTACAGTAAGCCGCATCATTACAACATTCAAAGCAACAGGTGAATTTACGAAAAAAAGAAAGTTTGGAAAACATATCAAGAGATAAAGAATGAAATAAAAATATTTAAAGCGAAGCAATCAGTAAATGTGTGATCATAATGGACAACGTTCCTTTTCACAAGTGAAACAGTGTCAAAGAGATTTTTCAAGGAAAGGGATGAGTTATACATATATAAAAAATTATTATTATAATTATTACATACACAATTTTGTAAAAAGAAGTAACTGTACTTCAGAATATGAATTATTATTTATCATGTTAGGTGCCATGAAATAAGAATTAGATCCAATTACTAGGGACCACTGTGAAGGATGTTTTCGAAATACGATATAAAAATATTCCAACTTGAATTAAAAACCCTGCAATTCTATTTTACATATTTCTAATTCACTGGGTTTAATTTTGTTTCCTTCTACTATTAAAAAAGAATGATATTCGGCCACATAAACAAATCCCATTTTTGTTGTAATTCTATAAATGTTTTTATTTGTTTTATGTCTCATAATCTTTTTAATTTACCCATCTTGATTTTGACCATATTTTTAAACCATTTATTCTGAATATTCATTTTCATTTGGATATAAACATGGTTGAAATTATTTGTTATTTTGTTTATTTCCCTAAAATATTTTATTATTTTTTCTTAATATTATTGGAGTATCTTCTGTGACACTATCTCCCACTATGAATTTTATATTTTCTAATCCAACATAAATAAATTTATATATAATAAATTAATAATATTTTTTGATTTTAAATGACTTATTAACCCAGTTAAAAAATTTCTTTCAAAGATTTCCAATTTAAATATCATTTTTTGGTCTTTATTTTATTGGTTATAATTTATTTATATTTTTCCTGTACTTATGGATATGGGGTATGATACATATGTAGTATATAAGTGAATTAAAAGTGATATTGCTTGTTTCGTCGTCTTTGTTTTTTAATTATGTATTTTTTCATGGTTTCTCGTTTATTCATAATGACTAATTTTTAGAGATATATATTTATATAAAATACCATTTTTAAGAAAAATAAAATGTTTTATTGATATAAATGATCTAATCATGTAGTTGAGTAACAATGGTTGGTGGAGATCAAATTCAACCATCAATTTTATTTAAAATGGAAATATCTGAAATGCGTATTTTTATGAAATGAGATTTTACGCAGCACAACGGCATCGCACACAGTCCAAAACATTTATAATTTATTTGGCTTCAGTGTTATCACAAAATCCAATTGGTTTACCAAACTTCGTATAGATAATTTTAATCTCCAAAATGATTCACGTGGTCACCCAGAATCAGCGTTCCGTAATGACGAATTAAATGAAAATTTGTGTTTCAATTTTTTTTAATTATTAAATTGTTATCATGTGACTTGGATAACTTTTTATTAACATTATTACATTGTCGGGAAATCTTGTGCAAATATATTGTTTTTAAATGATAATGTATTATGATTGATGTCTTTAATTACAGCCCTGTTTTATGACATTATTTGTTAATTAAAAAACACTGCACACATTAAAATGTCTTCAAATAACATAATAAACAAACTGCTCTGATCCTTTTGATACTTTCTCACAACTTCCTGACAAATTCTGCCTTAGAGACAGTAGTCGAGTCTAATGTTTTATTCCGTAAAGACAAGATATAAATCGATTAGGAAAATATTAGTATTGTTTATTTGCTCAGTGTCTTATATATATTGATCATTACAGGAATTGGGAATTTCATTTGTTTTTCTTACAATTCCCCGACTATCAATTCAAGTTCGTTTGATAAAGGTAATGATGTTCAATCTGAGCTCTCAAAAAATCAGAGGTAATCTTTTCAATAATAGCCTAATCTATTTATTTTTAATATTATTTTTCAATTATTTTATTATTATATCGTCAATTATCACACAATGGCTGTTGAAACATTTAATTTTAAAGGAAGGTTAGAAAAATAATAAATTTAAATAAATAAATAATATAATATTTCTAATTACATAATTAATTATTATATTATTAACATTTATATAAATTAAATTATTTAACTAAATTTTGATTAACTTAAATCTGGTTTTAAATTATTATGGAGCAATATTATTTATTTTTATTTTTATTTATCAATTTTACTTATGTCAGGTAAGTGAAAACCAGATCGAGTAATAATAATGTGTTCTACTTTCTATTCATCAATTAAACTATGGGCTTGAGTCAATGCAAATAATTACACAATGATACCATCATGTTATATTATATATTATTTATTAGTTAATTAAATAAAATTAGGTTATTCTTGAGTTCCAAGTTCAGTCATTTTAGAGGCAGTTAAAAAAATCGAAACCTACTATCCGCAATTGTTTGATCTTTAATATATTTTCCAGGATTTTTTCATAGGTTAGAAAAGTTGTATCTGGTACAAAGACAAGTTCAAAAGAATAATTAAAATTGTTATCGATACTTTTTCATTATCAACTGTTTTACTGGGTTCTAACTTCACCATCATATTGTGGCCATTGGTTATTCTGAATTCGACATTTTATAAATTGGAATAATATTTTTACGAACCCTGTTGAAGAACGTTTAATGAACATGATTAACCTTCAAATTAGTTTTCTTTTTCACCTTTGTTAAAAAAATATTCGATCAAAACCGAAATAGGAAGCGCACAGTGAAGTTAAGAAATATTTAATTTTCAATAAAATTCTATTATTTTTGACCAGCAAATTATTCACTCTTCAAAAGTAACGGGGACGATATAAATAAAATAAATTTAAATTCGTTTTTAATTTAACAATTGTACTTGGAAAAGAACTCTTTATTTTTTCGTATTACTTGAAGGAAGCCTGGATGAATAATAATAATAATAATAATAATAAAAAATAAAATAATAATAAATATAACAATAATAAATATTATGATAATAATAATAATAATAATAATAATAATAATAATAATAATAATAATAATAATAATAATAATAATAAT
>JBBMKC010254914.1:0-10148 GCA_037834085.1 Bipalium vagum | reverse complement strand
TTAAAGTTGATTGATGCACTTTAGGATGGCTTTGATGATTGGACTCCGGATGCTTGAACTTCTCGTAGTCTCCACATATGAAACAATGGAGAAAAGTTCTTTTTAGTGATGAGAGCCATTTCTTTGTACACGGTCAGAAAAGTCAATATATTCGTATGTCACCAGGAGAGAAGCTTCGCGATTGCCACATTGTAGCTTGTCTTGACAATCGATAACGAAGGTGCAGGTTTGTTTTGATTTTTGAAAATTTGATTGAAGAAATTTCATTTGAGCAATAATTGTTTCCCGTCGTAATTTACTTGTCGGGCTTTCTGAAAGCCCAGATATATCATTTACAACATACTTTGATTTGGTTTCTAAAAAAGTATCTGATAAATTTTTTTTAAAATCCCACATTGAAAGATTGTCTGGTTAAACATAATATCGAAATGACTTAGTGTTAAAAATCATGGTTGAATTGTTGTTCCTGAAAAAAATCTTCCTGTAATTCCTGCATAAATAAACACCTTGATATTGGACCGATTGCGAATATATGCCCTTTCTCACTTTCACTCAACTCTACATTCAATTTTTTTTCGAATAAATAACCTTTTATATAAATTATTTTCCCTTAACGCTGATAAAATGATTTTTAAATGTTTTAAAATTGGTATAATTTTATAAATATTTTTATGAATCATAAATATGATCACTCTTCCAAAACCACTTATGATTATTTTTGAAAAAATTATTTTTATTAATTTCTATTTTCGCGCCTTAACAAAAACTACTTTCTTAATAATACCATGAAAAAGGATGCATGTTAGAAAGACAGGAAGAAAGCAGTTAATTTTCACAAAATGATAAAATAATATATCTTAATTTTTTTTTCAACAATAAAAAATAATAATATTGATTTGATATGAGTGCTTCAAAATAATGTACTAGAATCGTTAGAACAAGTTATAAATAATAAAATTTTTCAGTCAAGACCTACACAATTATGAAAATATGGAAACAATATTTCATTAGTAGTACAGATCAGTTTCGGAAAACGTGAAAATGTATGACATTGAAGAAGCTTTGACAAAAGTTAAGTTTGGAAGATTCCATTTCATTTTCCTGTTTATTTTGGCATTAAATGTCTCATGTTTTGGCATGGAGTTAGTGAAAATATTTTTTTTGGGACCAATGCTCAAATGTTCTTGGAGAATAACCAATTTTGGATGTACTCTCGTAACCTCTGCACCCCTTATTGGAACCATATTTGGGTCGTTGATCTTTGGAAAACTGAGTGATAAATATGGGAGGAAAGTATCATTCATAATAACCAACATTGGAATGATATATTTCGATATATTGAGTATTTTTGCTCCTAATATTGTTTGGATGATTATTATACAACTCATCAATGGTATTTTTGTTGGAGGTTATTTGTCTGCAATTTTTCCAATCACTTCGGAATTGATCCCAGTCAAATTTAGAGGACCTGTAACATTTGCAGCTCAAATATTTATTAGTATTGGATTTATAATTTTTTCATTGATTAGCTTTTATATAAGCCAAAGACATGATTGGAGAGTTATTTTGTCAATTTCTACTTTCCAAATACTTTGTTCCACAATACCTTTGTTTTGGATCCCAGAATCCCCCAGGTTTTTATTATTGAATAATGAAAAATCAAAATGTTTGAATGTTATAAACAAAATTGCCTCGATGAATGGTGCACAACCCATAAAGGATATTCTTCAGCCACCAGTTTCCAAATCATCCTTTAAAGATTTGTTGCATCCAAAGTACTTATCCACGACAATCTTATTAAATATCATTTTTTTCATAGTAAGCTTAACGTTTTACGGACTCATGATTATCATCATAATCATTAATGATATACCTCACAAATGTATACAAGATATGAAAAGAATTTCTGTTAATTATTTGGATTATAAAACATATGATGGTTCTTGTTGCTCGAATTTGAGCTGGAAGGTATATGAAAATTTCATAATTTCTTCTTTGGCCACAATTATTGGGGTTCTGTTATTAATGTTTTTTGCAAACATTTTTGGAAGAAAGAAAATGATATCATTGTATTCTATAGTAATTATGATAGGCATTTTGTTTTTAAACTTTTGTCTCTCTCCCATTCTATTGAGTATTTTAATATTCTTTTTAACAGGAATGGCAAGTGGTTATTTATTAATACTGAATGTTTATGCTGGTGAAGTATTTCCCACATCCGTAAGAAGCTTGGGAATAGGTGTGTGTAATGCTTTCGGAAGAGTTGGCTCAACCTTTTCACCTTTCACAGTTAACATATTTATGACAAATTTCTCTTTTTTGGATGGAACAATTTTGTTTGCAATATTAAATATTATTGTCTTTATTCTAAGTTATCTCTTACCTTATGAAACGAAAAACCAAAAGTTATATCAGTCGGCAACAGATTTGGAAATGTCAACCAATAATTCAAAGTAAACTGAAACAAAAAATTGTATTAGCTATTTTTGTATGAATTTTTTATAATTATTCTCTTTTGGAATCTATGTAATAATACATAGTAAAAGCATATTATTTTCTTTATATGTTTTGTTCATAAAATATTACCATTATAATAAGTGAAGATATAATATAGAAAAATAATAAAATAAATATAATTAAACGAAATAAAAATTGTTTTAAATTTAAATCTATTTCTCATATAAAAAGAATGGAAAATATGGCTATGTAAATAAAAGTACTTTAATATTTTTATACAAATTACTAGTGTCAAATTTATAACCAGTAGTAGGAAATCAAACTTGATGTCGCTATCTTTCCGACCAGTAATAGTTGGTGTTAATAAAAGAGAATTAATAATCAGTACGAAAATAAAACTTTATGAACACATAATTATACAATCGTCATGTATCACACAATCATCAATTCCAATAGATCAACAGTTACTCGCAACAACTGCCAGCGCTTATAAAAATAAATAAATAATCTAATGTCAAATAATAAATCGATAATCAAATCTCAAATAAATATCAACGAGTCTATAATAGAATCAATTTTAATAAAAATAATTCAATGATAAAGGTTATGAAAAGAAACACAAAATAAAATAATAATTTAATGTACGAACTCTTATCCGACAAGCGATTTCAACTAATCCTTTGGTCGGCAGTTAGACGCATCTAAAGAAGACCGAACTTCATAGAGTCTGTTGATTATCCAAATCATTGCATAAATTTAACATACTTTGAAATTGAAAACGGGGAAATTGACAAAATTTTGTAAAATACTCCGGCAAAATAACAGTTAAACAATCTTCGAAATGACAAATCTTTAACTTACCTTTATATAAGACCATCAAGTCTCGTTATCCAGGCAATCGTCTCTTATATTTCTATAAATTACTCTTAATTTTCTTGAGTAAAAGTATATTACATTTTCTTTCCCCACCACTCAGGGAATTCAGCCTAAGAAAATTCCAAAAAGTATTAATTAGTATTTTATTATTAGTATTTTCATTAAAGACAAATCTTTTAAGTTTTATTTCATATAAAAATATTTACAACAATTGTTAGAAATGACTACCATTAACTGATATACATAAATTCATCCTTTTTACAATATTTAAAAATACGCTATTCAAAGTTTCTGTGGTAACACTATATTTCTTCGGTGATTTTTGTTTTTAAATCGTCAATATTTTTTATTTCAGATTTGTATATCTTATTCTTTAAATGGCCTCATAAATAGAGGAGTTAAATCTGGTGAACGTGAAGCCCATCGAATTGAACCACCTCTTCCAATCCACCTGTTCAGAAAATGAGCGTCAAGATACCGTCGTACATTTGTTGAAAATGCACAGGAAATCTTGCTGAAATACCAAAGACCATACTTTGTACATTTTGCTCACTTCAAACATAAAATAGTCTTGAAGCATTGATAGATAATTAATTAAGATTTTGGCCATTAATATTATTTGTGTAATTAGTGCCTCCATTTATGTATAATTTCCTTTTTAGAAAGCTCCAAAATACTTCATTATTTTAGATTGAAAAATTAGATTTTTGTGATTAACCATAGTGTTTGAAATTTATATTGAGAAATAAATTGAGTAAGTTTTGATACACTTTCCACTTTTTGATCACTTATGATAATAGATCCCGGTAATTTTCGTTTTTTTATTAGTGAAATAAGGTTTTCTCGATATCTCTTCTCAAAAATAGTGATTATAATTGAATTACATTTTGATTTTTGGTTATCGAATGATAAACAAATTTTGATCAAAAAGTTTAATCTTTTTTTAATAAAAATAATAAAATATTCAATTAATAATAAAATAATAAAGAATTAAATATATAAAAAATACTGGAGCGTCAACAGCGAAGATATAAAGAAAAACAAAAAGAATTATTGAAATAAAAGTTGAAAAATAAAAATTTTACCTGTTGAGTGATGAGACCTATTATATGAAGACCTAATAAATGAAAAATTTTAAATAAACAATAAATTTTACCTAATTGAGACATGACGAGACTTAAAATTAAAGTAAATAAAAATCTGACAAACAAAAATTACTTTTACCAGATTCAGCAGTAGAGCGAATCTATAAAATGAATAAATAACAATTCTTATGTAGATTTACCGGATGATCACAGTAGAGTGGATCCTGTAAAATAAAATAAATTTAAATTTAAATTGGTAAAATATTAATAAAATATTGAATAATAATACTAAAATATTAATAATTAATAAATAATTTTTTCATTAACAATATTATATAATTAATAAAAATAAAATAATAATGATGACGTCATTATAATTATGAAGCGAAAATGACGTCAATAATAAAAATAAATACAACGGTTAAAACATAGTATAAATAGAGAGACGAAAATCATAATTTCGCCTTTTCAAAAAATAAGACTTAGTTTATTACAAATAATAAGTTTGCGAAAAATATTATTACAAAACCTTTATTAAAAAATGAATTATAAAAATCGTAAGTAAATTATTATATCCACAGGTCTTAATTAATTTAATTATGCAGGACGTATATATCATTTCCCGTTTCTACTTTTATTTAATAACTTCCAGATTGATTAGTTATCGTATTCGATACTGTTATCTTCAGAGCATCTGCAGTCTTCCTAGTGCAGATTGATTTCTTCTTAAAATTAAAAAATAACAATTCTCTTTTTGATCGCAAAATTTCTTATTTGAAAACATTGTAGATTGTCATTAACAAATATATATATTTTTAAATTTGTGGTAACAATCAGGTAAATTTTATAAACATAAATACAGACTTTTCTCGATTCGAGCAGTCACACAATAGTGGCAAAGTAGCAAGATTATGGATTGGCATAGTATATTTATTTTGAATTTATTTTTTTCGGAACCTAGTAAAAGTGGTATAATAGTGAGAGCGGTATAGTATCAAGATTTGACTATTTTACTTGGAATAATTTGTTGCTTGATAATTTTATAAAGATACCGTACATCAGTTAATGAATCATCAAAAAAACTGGAGCTCTTTGGCCTTTCCACTATATGCAGTATCAGATCATGACGTTTCCACAATCATACCGGTTATAGTTTTTAATAGAGGAATCTACAAATCTCTCATTTTTCAGGTACCCTAGTCGGATTCGACCATCGTTGAAATCAAGTGAAATCAAGTGAAATCAACAGAATTCCATTTTAAGTGTTCCTTGCCCAACTCAAACGATTTCTCATTTGAATAACATTAAGGGGAATCCTCACAGCTGTACGATATTAATCATTTCCTGGACTAACAACTCTGCATTTACCTGTCTTCCTTTAGCATTTCAATTAATTTTTTAATCCATTGTTCTAAAAGTTCCATCGATTTGAAGCTGTTTCTTTTCATCTTCAGTCAAAAATTGATATCTTACTCTATACTTGATTTTCTTGGCCACCAGATCCACTTGTCTATCACAGTTTCCATTCTGAACTGTGACTACAATTTTCATACAGTTCTCGCTGATAAATGCTTTCCTTCGGCAGCATCACGAAAAGTCAGCCCGGCTTCTAGCATAACACATAATCTTTCTTTTTCTAATAAGTTTAATTGAACTAATAAAAAAATTATTAAAGCACATAAAATATTGTGAATAACTGAATTAATTATTGTTGATATCAAATCAATTTAAAATCCGAACTTATGATATAAATACAATGCTGTCCTTGTGTTTGGACTCACCATTTAAAAATGGACATAATAGTAGATTATGGTTTAAATGAGAAGTTTTATGATTTGAACTACTTTAATTTAAATACATGCTGATGTTAGCTTTATATTTCATTAAAAATTATTACAAATAAATGTTTTATAATTATTAAAATATATTTGTTAAGAAAGGCGTTTTTAGATGTTATTTAAATATATTTTAAGGATTAAATTATTTTTTTAAGTAAAATATATATCTACAACATTTTACTAATGGTTAAGTAATATAATTTTTTAATTTAGAAATTCTTTTATTAAATATTGCTAAGATATCAATAGATATAAGGAAATAGTCATTAAAAAAATTGAAAGAAGGTTTGTCTCAGAGGAAAGTTTCAAATGAACTAAATATTTAAAGGAATGCTGTTCAACATAGCGGGTGGCCAATAAAGAATGATAATGCTTTGAATGACTCTTGACATAGACAGCATAATGTTAAATTAACTCAATTAACAGTATTTAATAAAGAACGAAACCAAAATTTAATTAAAACAGTTTATTATTAAACCTCCTTTGTGCCTGTCTATGGCCAAAACTCTTTGTCTAAAGGAATCGATGGCTTGGCGAATCATATTTAATGGAATTTCTGCAACTATTTCTTTAATCTTTTCAATCAGTTTTGTACGATTTTCAAAGTTTTTGTTTTCAGTCTCTTTGATATTTCATCTCAAAAGAAATAATCAAGAGGACTAAGATCTGGTGAATTTGGTGGCCAATGATTTGGATCTATTATTGAAATACCAGTCTTTCTTTGCTTCTGTGACAACTAGCACCATCCTGCTGATATATGAAATTGCTTCCAATGAGCTCCCTTCCATATTTTGCAACGATTGGAAGTACATTTGGTATATAAAATCTTGTATCAAAAGATGTTTTTGTCGGTAAGCATATAAGTTTCGTCGGACTCTGATATGTCAGTCCAACCCATACCATCACTTTCAAAGGATATTTTCTCTTTTGAAAAAGTCCACCTTTCAAATTTGCATCTTTTCTAGACACATCATAAACGAGGCCGTTGTGTGGATTAAACTGACCATCTGCATCAAAAGATTTTTCATCACTAAAATAATTTTGTTCACTTCCTGTTTACTAAATCTTTATCTTAACCGACATGAGCACCTCTTTCATCTATTGATTTGGGACTCAGATAGATAGGGAACTTTTATTTTCCTGTAGCACTTAAATCCCAAGTCATTATGTATAATATTTTCAATAGTTCCTCTTGAACATTTGAAGTCTAAAGCTAACTTTCTACCTGATTTTGTTTGTTTGTTGTAAGGTTTCTGTTAATTTTTTGATAAATGTTTTTGTTCTTACGGTTCTTGGACGTCCAAAGGAATTTCGAGCAAGTAATGATTTTCCCTCTTTATTATTAATGATTAGTTTACTCCATCTATAAATAGTGGACTTTGGTACCGTTTTTGCTAAAGCTTCATAAATTTCTTCCTGTGTTTTTCCATTTTCATAATGGGTTTTTATCAAATTTCTTATACAGCTCTCATACGTCATTATCTAAAAGAAAATATTGATAAAAATAACGTATGTTTATTTTGCAAGATATTAAAAACCTTGGCATAAATTAAATCAATTAATAATTCAATTTTAATTTTTTTAGTTTAAAAATAATGTATTTAAATAATTTATCATTTTTTATTGACTACCCGTTATTATATGGAATCTGCAACAACATGGAACATTAGAAAATTTATGTAAAAGTGATCGTTAGCCGAAAAATACGCGAAGATCGGAAAGATCACTTATTCGGATGTCAAAGCAAAATCCCAGAAAACAGCACGTAATCTTTTTATCGAATAGAAATCAAGCTAACATTTCTCAGTTAGTAGTATGAAGTGCATACTGAGAAAGTATAGCTAATTTGGATGAATTGCAAAGATGAAACTCTTATTAAAAGAGCAACATATCCAGAATCGCTAAACGTGGTGCAGAGATTATAGCAAACTCCTTCTTTTTGGAATTAGGTAATTTTTACTGATGAAAGCGGGATATAAATGTTCCCTAAAAGAAGAGAATACGTCCGAACAACGCAAGGATCCATGTATAATCCAAAAATATTCCACAAAAACTGTTAAATTTGGAGCAAAGAGTTTAATGGTTTTGGGCGCAATTAAAGAATATAGCATGAGAGCTATCATAAGGTGTCCGGATCAAATTAATTCTGATGCCTACCAGGATGCATTGAAGAAATGGTTGCTGCTAATATATGAGGCACAGAATATATTTCAACAAGTCATAAGTTAATATTGGTGACTTCATTTTTGGACAAGTCCAAGTTATGCGTAGTGAATAACTTTCCGGTTCAATCACCAGATCTTATTATAATTGAGTCGTTGTGGCTGATCTGAAATCCAGATTTGCTATGTGTAGCCGGCAAATATTCAGAGAAGAATTCAGAGGAACAGTGGGTGATGATTTCAACATCCAAGATTAAAAAATTTTATAAAAGCATACCAAGAAAGATCCAATCTTAATTGTTCATGAGGTTGGCTGTTTCTTAAAATGTATTTGGTCATTTGAAATGTAAATAAAAGATTTGAAAAATTCGGTTTTTCTACATATACAAAAATAATGCTTTGGAAATTTTTGATTGAAAACATTTCCTTCAACATATTCTCTGATATAGTTAAATAAAGACTGAATCAATTTATAGTTAGATATTTTTCAATCATTTAATGGAAATGATATGAGTGGCTCAAAAAAATTGGACGGCATTGTTTAAACTTGAGGTAAACTAAGAATTTTGTTCATGAAAATGTTATTTAGTCGAATTATAAAAAAAAATCTTTATTATAATATTTACAATATTGTCATTAAATGGGCCTTGTTTATATAAAATAATTTTTAAAATTTTTATATCATATACAGTAATTTTTTAAATCTTTCAAACTTTTGATCGCATTGTCAGCTCAATTTTCTGATGTAATAACCTCTGGTCAGTATTTATTGTTTCTAACTGGTAATTTTTTGAGAATGGATTTAGACGTTTTTCTTCTTATTTCTGGGTCGGCTTTTTTCTCTTGATTTTCGTGTACCTTAAATCAAGTCTGAGCCTGGTCGTCAGAGTTAAAGTTTGTAAAGCAGCGCAATTCGTATTCAAAATTTATTTCCACTTCACATTCGACTTTCCCTCAGTCAATATAACTAATAGTATGAAAAAAAGAAAATTTTATATTAATATCATAAATAAAATATGAATTTATAATAATAATCACGCGTCCTATCGAAAATTTTTGGGGCTTGACTAAAAAATAATTTAAACAGTATTAAGAAACAATATGATCTTTAAAATTTTAAAACCAATTGGTCTAGAATATCCAAGAGAGTTTCTCAAATTCATGGATAATCACTATTCAACAAATGGACAAAGAAGCTAAGCCAGATTTATAATAGAGTTGTTTATCATGTATAGTTCATATATCAGTTTGTACATCTTTCTTCGTTTTTCATACAAAATAAAAATATTTGAAAAAATATTATTTATGGTTTTAAAATTATTGCTGTTCAAAGTTCGCGCTACTACTTTTGAAACACATTATAGTTGAATAATGTAATTGGACCTGATTCTTTAATCTATTTCTGTGTCATTTAACAATAAAGAAATTTAATAACCTTATCGTATAAAAAGAAACATATCTCATGTATCTCAATAATATTGGGTTAAAAAAAACAAAAAAAGTTCGTGCGTTTTTAATGAAAATAATATGCATGTTTTAGAGATAAGAATCTAGCAATCAAACAAATTCTATTCAGAAAAATAAAGATCTGTTAAGATCCTAAGTTGATAGATAGTAAGGATGTTAAAGGTCGGAGCTTAAATGTCTCTCAGCTCTTAACGGTTGAAGGTTGCGTTTGTGCGTGTTCGACTTTAATTAAAATTCACTAAGAAAACAAATTTTCAATTTAA